>BPLQ01012570.1:6274-17920 GCA_021605075.1 Caerostris darwini | reverse complement strand
CCCCCGAGGAGCAGACCAAACGCCAAACTTTATTGAGGTTACAATAGGTTACAGACATTTTGAGACAAACACATGAACGGTGCCTAAAACAACACAAATAAAACTTAATAGTGGTTAAAGTCCACTGTAATGGTGAAAAGTCCATAGTATTGAGTGCGTTGTAGTGCTGTAAGAATTCTTGACGGTTATATTGAAGAGCATGTGAGAGTAGTTAGTGATAACTATTGGGAGAGATCAGAGATAATTTGTTGAAATTTATTTTTCATAATATTTTCGATGCCAGTCCTGGCCCTTTTATTGATCAGGTGAGTGAGATTATTAAAGTTCCCAGGGAAGATTTTTTGTCTAATATCTTTCCATTCGTTGCATTGAAAGATGATATGCTTTTTGTCTTCTATATGGATACCCCATTTACAAATAGGATTCCTATTGAAAAATTTGTGCTGGTATGAGGCGATAGTCCCATGACCAGTGATTAATTGATTAGGTAGAAATTACCCTGTATTCTTTTAATGCTGATTAAAGGACATATATTAAATACTGCTATTCCTTTATCAGTATTGTTCCAATGAGTTTGCCAAGTTTGAAGGGTATCTTGCAGAATAAGTTTTTTAACAAAAGAAAAAGGGAATTTAAAATGGTATTCAATTTGGAGTTTGGTAGTAGCATGTTTAGCCTAGGCATCTGCGGCCTCATTTCTAATGATGCCTGTATATGCTCGCCCATTGGAGTTTAATATTAAGATGGGAATTTTGAATGATGCTCTTGAGATGCTTAATGTGGTGACTATTGTTGGATGGATTATTATGTGTTACAAGGACGGATCTGGAATCAGAAATGATTTTCGCATTCTTAATATGATTGGAGGTGATGTAGTTGCCCGCAATTTCAATAGCCTTAAGCTCTGCCAAGTAGACTGTGGCCTCATTGTTAAGTCTATTCAAAATGAAATGACAAATTTCTTTTCCATCTTTGTAAATAGCTATTGCGCATCCAGTGATGTTATTAATTTTTTATCCATCTGTGTAGATATGGTACCCTCTTTCTTGTTGTTGAAAATAGCTCCATTCTATTTCGTTTTTTTCGCAGGGTGGGTCTAGTGAAGGTTTGTCTTCTAAATCAGTAAATTTAATAAGATTATTATTTATAGATATGTCTTTCTTTAAGGTTTTAAGCTGGTAGAATCTAAGTAGGTTACGAAGAGTAAACTGAATTGGAAGAATTCCTGCAAGTACAAATAGGGCTTCATTTGAGACTGTCTTGTAAAACTTGGTTACGTTTAACAACCCAATCCTCTGGAGCTTGTTGAGTTTGATATTTTGTTTGACTTGATCTCTGAACCAGATTTTAAAGCCATACAGGATCATTTTTTCTGTGACTTTATGGTAAATCTCTTTTTTAATCCGTGGGGTAAGACCCCAAGTTGCTCTTTTAATTCTATTTAATTTATTTGTAATTTTATTAATTTTGTCAGCGATTTTATCAAGATGTTAATTCCAGTTCAAATTTCTGTCTATTGTGACTCCAAGATATTTAATGGGCTTTTGGTATTTAATTTTGTGCTTTCCTACTTTGATGTATGGTATGCGGCTATATCTCCTTTTAGAGACAATAGTAAAGACTGTTTTGGCATGATTGATCCGCAGCTTATTGTTAATAATCCAATTCTCAATTTCCTTAAGAGGGCTATTGCAAATACTGGAAAAGTGGTGTGAGGCAGGAACACTGATCATTGAGATAATGTCGTCCGCAAATGCTTGGACACTGACGGAATGTCCAAAGTCAATGCATAGTCATGCAAAGTCAATCATTAATGTAAATGTTCCAGTATTCCCCATGGTTTAAGTTCAATCTGTCAGAGAGTTAGACATCCCCCTTTACCTCAAAAAGGTTATTTCAAATTTGAAAATTTTGTCCTACATGATATTTAGATTAATAGAATTGAAGACGTCAGCCATATCTATTGAAATTAAGCAGGTAAGGGGATTCTTCTCTTGAGCATTATGAAGGAAGTTTTTAATTCTTTGGAGAGCATTAATTGTAGAGCGTTTTTTCCTGAAGCCGAACTGAAGGTCATTAAGGAGATGTTTAATTTTTAGGATATAGGAGAGTCTTTCATTTATAAATTTATCAAAAACTTTTCCCAAACATGGGAGGATGCAGATGGGTCTAACGTCTTGCGGGTGGTTGAGATTTCTGTCTTCCTTAGGTATTAGGCTTGTTCTAATACCTAAGGAAGGACCACTTTTTAACATGTCGCTAAGGGTAAGTAAGTACAGTGAAATCGATCCGATAATCCTTCTGATATTATACTAAGATGCATTGGGCTTCTTATAATAATCTTTTAATGCGGCCAAGAACCATCTCCAAATGTTCAGTTGAAAAGACAGATCAGACTTGTAATATGATTGCCTAGTAATTGATTTTAATAATAATTTTCCGGTATTACAAAGTATACGGTAGGAATCAGTATTTTCACTACAGGAAAAATTAAAGTGAAAGTCTGGACTAGATCCATTTTAGAATGCTAAATTGAATTTTGAAATGTCTTGTTCACACTGCAGAAGTAGTGTTCATTAAAACCGGAAGAACAAAAATTCATTTCTACTATAAAGATATTCATTCTATTACAAAAAAATTATTTTTATAATAATCGACAATTTCAAAACATTAAAAGAAAGGTGCTATTTCTTATTCCTCTGGTCAGAATTCTAGACCATATGTGAAGGAACACGTCACAAAATGAATTTGGCTAGCGCTCTGGCGTTCGGTACCACAGGTATCGGGTTCAAATCCCGGCTTGCCCATGGGTGTTTGTAGTGGTTCGGAATCCACTTTAAGCCGTAGGTCCCGGTCCTAATAGGATCGTAGAGCATTGCGGGGGCATTGTTACTCAGCGTCCGTGGCTTACCATCAAGTTACACGCGCCCCTTGGGTAATGCAAAGTGAGTAACATCGATGCAGCCGTTATGGCGAAAGATTACGGTCTGTTTGCCAGCTGCATTAGAAGGGGAAAAAAACCTCTTTTGCCTCACGGAATCTCCCATGCTGTCTAATGGTGGAAACTAAACAGGGACAAGTGTATGCGAACTTAACATTATTGATGAACCCCAAACTTCTAGGGAGCTAAGTGGTAGAATAGGCTAATAAATTTGTATTGGGATGTAAAAATTAGATTTCTTTATTTTTAATCTTAAGGAAAATGATGCCTAATCAGTTTGTTAAAATTCAATCTCATGTAATGGTTATTCACCAGGAAAACACTTGACATTTTCTATTTTGAATATTATTTCATTCAAAGTGTCTATATAGAACTGCTTAATATTCCTCAAAAACTTGAAGATATAGAAAAAAACTTTTTTTATTCTGTTGAGATATCCATAATATTTAATCTTGTTTTTCTGGAATTTGATATTCTTGCATAACTTGGAATCTTTTTGCAAATGGATTTGACAATTATATTTTAAAATTCTGTTAAATTTAAATGAATTTTTATATTTTGCGATTATATATTGAATTACAATGCAATTTGCAAATATCAGATTTGTCTTGATAAGTCAAATTTGTACGTCGATGAAAAGGACAATGTTGATGATATTCTTAATAAGTTTTTTGAGCAAATAATTATTTGCATCAAAAATTTTATTTAAGAGAATTTTTTATTATTATATTTGTAAATAATTTTTAAGTAAAATAAGGTGGTTTTGACTATATTTAATTTGATATCATGATTGCTTGAGCAGAATTTTGCTGTTAAAAATAAATGGAATGGTTGTGTTCAGATGATTTTATTAGAGGACTGGTTTAAATTCACTGTTTGTATTATTATCGGTAAAAATATTCTATAATATGTAAATAAAGAGGATGGCCAACTGCAGATCATTATAAAAAATATTTAATCCACAATCCATGTTTAAATGCATCTTAAAAAAAAAATTGCAAAGGTAAACCATCTAATTCATTTAAGATGCAGGTAAATATAGAATGTTTGAAATATCGTTTCAGAAATTTAGGTTTTTATTTTAGAAATTAGTTAAAATGAATATGACTAAATAGTATCATCATGCACTGCTTAATAATTCATCATCATAATCGTCTCGACAGCCCGTTTTGGACCTTGGCCTTCTTTAAAAGATCCAGCCAGGCTGTTCTCCTCTTGGCCGTGGACCTCCAGATTTTGATCATAATAACATTAAAATCAGAGACTTACTTTGATACAGTGTACGTATATTCCAGAAACCAAATATCAAATCCATTAGTCATTTCCTGGTCTTTTTTCGTGGAGGCAGTCCGGCTGTATCTTTTGTAGACTTCAAAACAGCGGTTTTTTTACAGGGCAAGGTTGTTAACTCTGCGCCCAACCCTCAACCAAGAGGGCCAGGTCCTATTTAGTCTCCTCTTACGACACGCAAGGACTACGTTGGGAAAATTCTTTCTCAGCCGGTCACCACACGGGTGACTTAATAATTATTTGTTATATTTTCATATTGCTGAAAATAATATTAATTATTTCTAATTGAAACTCCATTTTCGAATTAAAAAAAAACAATCATCGACTTTTATACATCCACAAAAGAGCTGAAATTGAAAGACATTCCGATGCTCGATTATTTTTTTGGTGATATCTTATAGTACATAGAGGGCTGTGTCTACTTTCTGTGTTTTTATTAAAATCTGAAAGCCTATTTCAATTTTGATGCCGAGATATGTAGTGCAAGGAAACTGTAAGTAAAATCATAACAATAAAGGATAAAAAGTAGTTTATTAATAAAAAATATATCGGTTCATGTCCAACTCTTCGACGTTATCGTACTGGCATATTTATATGCTTTGTTGAAGTTGGTTATAATGGGACCCGATGGCTGAGTGGCTCCCGCTCTGGCTGGCGGTGCATTGGATGTTTATAGTGGTTCGGAATCTCCTTTTTCCTAGGTCCCGCCGTAGATAGTTGTGAGGGTAGTGTTACTCGCGTCCGTAGCATATCTTCAAGTTACATGTACCCCATGTGTAGTGCTAAATGAGTAACAGCGGTGCAGCCCTTGCTTATGCATAGTGATAACTGTCTCTGTATTGCCAGATGCATTAGAAAAAAAAGTTGTTTATAATACTTTTATGCTCAAACGTTGGTACTTCTCACAGATATGTGAATCTCAAACTGAAAAGTGATTTTTTTTTTCTCAATAGGCTTTTCGGATTTATTCTTGCATCAAATTCGTAACCGTTAAGTCATTAATTATCAGCAATCATTAATTAGTCATTAATGTTCCAAGAATTTATTAAGATTTGCGAGCTTCGAACATGTTTCATGCTAACACTTGAAGTTGCGATTTAAACTTGGAAAAAATAATAGTAAAAAAAAATATATATCCTATACACGCCTCCGACCTCTCGATCATTAGTCAACGAGTAGCGTAATACAATAAAGAACGGCAAAAATGACTAAAGGCATTGACAGTAACACAAAAAAGGAAACAGTTAACAGTAAGGCATATGTGAGGTTCATCTCCATTCATGGGCACGCCATGATCGCAAAAGGACAGATATCTGTATCAACCGTGTGATACAGTACAGGTGACTTATAAGTAGTCATGGCCCATGACAAGTTTAAAGCAGGCCACGCCGACTGCTTTAGACAAGGAACTGGAAAATCTTGTTTGACTTATTCAATAGGGAATTTAACTTTTTCCTAGAAGCCTTTTCTCTATTCAGGTTGAACGGTTGGATTTAATAGAGAAAGATATATATCGCCATGGTGGGCCAGGTTGCATCATTCGTGATCCATTCTTGGCCAACATTTCAACCTGCTCATTTCCATATATCCCTCAATGGCTTGGAATCCATTGCAGAGCAAAGAATGTATTGGTGTTCTACAGCTTATCTATATTTACTATGCAGTTCTTAAAAATCCTCACATTCACAGTGATTGGGAGTTGTCAAGGTCATGATTGCCGCCCTAGAATCAACAAAAACACGATATTTTCTCTATTTTGTCTAAGGCTAAAAAAATGACAGGTATGGCATAAGATAATGTAAAGTCTAGAATAAACTCCAGCTCCAGCATTTTTTATGGCCCCTTCTGCCATAAGTATAAACATGGAGACAAGAATCATCACGGAAACGTTCATTTATAGCAGCCAAGACAGTATATTTAAATTCAGAGAAGATTTCTTGCTAACATCATAGACAAGGTCCAAATGACTCTCAGCAGGTTTAAAATTTTTCTGTGAACACAAAAGATCTGGAAAAGAAAGACGAGGTGAAGGAGGGAAGTTTTTTATACAAGAAAGGTAAGTTCTTTGCGTTTTTAACTTCTCTACAATCTGCCAGTAGTGACTCCGAAAATTGTTCTTCTCAAGATTTTTCAGCAAGGTTTAAAGCCATTTTCCATCTACGGTTATACAAGGGCTCCAAACCAGTTTGAAATTCCATTGCAGCAATTGTACCGCCAGTAATAAATCTCAGGATGCGATTTTGGAATATATCCAATCTTTTCGAATTTGCCTCCGTGATTTTTAAGAGTGCTTCACTTCCATATTCAACTACTGATCTTACATAGACCTTATAGGCGGTACAAAGGACATCTTGAGTGGAACCCCAAGTTGTGCCGGCCAAATGTTTTAGAAGTTTATCCCTGCTTTCCCCACGGTCAACAGCTTTTTTAATTTGACCGATCCAATTTAGTTTTGTGTCCTAGTCCAAATAGGTTGCACTTTCAAATTTCTATTTCATTATAATTGCTGGTAAGATAGTTTTCGGAAGAAATATTGAAGTCTGCATGCATTGGAGAAATTTTTAGAATTAATATAAGATAATTGGGTTTGTCTTGGAAAAGAATAATAGCTCTCAGCATAAATTCTCCCGTCTTTTACAATCGTGTTGAATACTGGACTAAAAGATTGAAACTTTTCCAACATCCTTATCTAACTACGATTAAATAAGGGTGTCAATATTAGTCTTATTTAGATGTGTTTTTGCAAATTAGCACTTTTGGCATGTACATTTTCGGAAGACTCAATTAAACAGCTTGAGTTGATGATCTTTGATAATGACAACTGTGTCTCTTTTACGATATAGAAAAGGAGATAGGAATTAAGCATGGATTACAGAATTACACGATGTATCCAGAAGAACTTAAGTTCTTTTGGATGCAAATAGTTTGGATAAAACTCAGTTACGAACATTTTCTTAGCGATAATAGACATTTTTGTCATTGAAGAAAATAATGTATGACTTAAGATGCTTAAATCGATGCTTAAACATTGCACTGCAAACTTCGTTGTTGTTTTTTTCTTCTTAGAGAAAAAATGCTTCCAAATCCACATAAAGAGGACTACTATGTTTGACTTCAGCAATGGATTCTTTATTTGTGGGATCAAAATCATAAATACTATTGATTGCAAAATGAGTTTTTAATTTCAAGTGTTTTACTTATTTCATTTATCCTATGAATTTTCCAAGCAGTATTTGTGTTGATGTTGAGAAGAATTTAAAGCTAATCTTTTTTTTTTCTTCGAAATCTTAAAAACTTACATAAAAATTCTGAAATCGTCACAGTTAACATATTTAACTGCAGTTGTACGAAATTTTTTTGTGGGTGTTGCTTAATTAAATGAAAGCACATACATGTGTTTTTATGAAGGTATTTCAGGCTATATTTTTTATTTCAATATAATAGTAGTTAATCACTCGAATTGTAGAACATTTTTTTTTATTTCCGATGACAAAGTAAATACAAGTAAAAATAAATTACAAGGCAAAAAACAAGTACAAAAGAATAAACACCCAAAAAATACAAAGATGATCGAAATCATTGCCTTAAGAGTTCTCTCGCACGCCAGTAAAGCGTTGTCTCCGAGTCGCCGTCAAGTACCGCATATCGTTGGCAGTGGTCTCTGTTCATTGGATTTGTTGAATTACATAGAGAGCAGCCATTGTTCGAAAGATTTTAATGCGATTAGATATTCTAGGCAGTCATGGCCAGTCAGAAGACGGAACTGGGCGACAGCATGTCGTCGCGGATTGCTGGGTATTGTTAAAAGATCTTCAGCTCTCCAACGCTCTGACTTAATTTCATCTTGACTTTGTGAGTTGTGACTCTTAGCTAGAATTTTTTTTGAAAAACCACATCGTATCTTTCACTTGAAGAATATCGTCAAATAATTGAGAATCAGAATCCAATTGCAAATTATAACATTTTTTAATACATCATCAGTGGAACTTGTATTCTACTTATATAGGCGACAAACAAGCACATTAACACCCAATTAAGAAGGATATGACTTTTTGACTGGTAACTGCCCTACATTTGCATATCACGTGGGAAAAAACTAAACCCGAATCAGGCAGCTTGACTGTCGGTGCGAGACCCTTACATAAGTTGACACTTTTACATACCAGATTTTTTCGGCGTCCTCTGTTGTCCGAAAAAACTGCCCAGTGTGCTACTTCATCTTTTCGCACGTTTGGTACTGGAAGTATTGTATTGGGTCTCCTTTACCTTTTTCTTCTAACTGATTAGCTACGAAAGTTGAAACAGGGCGCTTGCTTTTCCTACGTCGTCAGGGTAATCTTCTTTCCAAGGGCGATGACAACTATTATTCGTCTGGGATACTGGTAGCCAAACAATTTTTTTTGTGGTGAATTTTCCCTCGTTTGATGATGATTCAGTATCATCACTGTTGATAATATTTATGCTATAAAACTACTGGATGATAGTCATCGAACTGAGATTCTAATAAAGAATCTTCGGATCTGTTACCGTTAATGTGTCTCATTCTAATTCCTCTTTTATTTTTATGTTTTTGTATCCATATTTTGAGTCCATTAACATGATACACAGTCCAGTCACATTAATGAGACCACCACCTATTTTCGACGTCAACGTGAAATAACCAATCACAAAAGGCACATTGCAGTGGAGTGTATATAAAGAATTCCACTTAAAGCCAAAATATACAAGAGTGTATATTCTGGCTTTTGACAGGTGATGACATTAATGTGACTGGACTGTGTATATACTATAAATCTGAAAATAGAAGAAAACACAACCATCATATTAAATATAATGAAATCTACCATATTAGCCCACTATAAACTGAAAGTCACAAAACTGTATCATATTCAAACAGTAACAAAAGGGTTATTGAAATGCAAACAAATAAGTTATTATTGATATACAATGTATAAAGTTGTATATCAATAACAACTATTATGTAAGGTTTTTTTTTTCTGTGTAATCAACGATAGAGGCACAAATAATGCCAATTGTACAAGATGGTTCAGTTGGTTTCTATCTACAGACAACTTGCAAGGCATTTGCTTTGATATTTCAGGTTGATCATCGTCATCAATTTGTTATTGATTATTTCAGATATTTTATGCGACTAAGACTGAAAAACAAATTATTTCATAAAATGTTGTTATCTTAGCATGTAACTTGAAAGTAGCACGGGCTCATAGATGGGTAATTGTACTGATTCTGTTGTAACCTAAAGTTGGTTGTATCTGCTAGTAGGCAGAGGCGTTGACCCACCTTGGGGCTGTTGCACCAAAGAAGAAGAAAGTTGGTTTCCTTGGAAAAATGGAACTATTTCAAAAGCTGAAATAAAACCGAAATTACTTGTGAACATGAATGGATTTGAAAGATAAGAAAAAGGCCTAAAATTTCATCCCATTTATGGCATTCCACAGTAATGAAAACACTGAAGTTAATGACATAATATATAGTGTATTATTATCTGAAATGTGTGCTAATGCGCCAGTTATTGTTTTTAACTGATCAATTTTAAATCGCTCTGTATCTGAATTTTGTGAGGTACTTGTTGGTTTAATCCAGGGGTGGCCAACACATATGATCTAGCGGGACACTTTGGAAATGCATAACTCCACGGACAGCATATAAAATTATGTATCCTCATTTTAGATTTACACCCACTATAGACATTTTTTTGGAGTGAAAAATTCAAGCTTAATGAGTTATTATTTTTGTGTTATTCTTACATATAAACGTAGATAATAATAATGATACTAAACTCACATTGTAAAGAAAGATATAACATTAAAACTCGAAATATAAAAAATATATAGATATAAATGAAATAATTGAAAAAAACATTTATTTTACTAGTGCGATATTTGTTTCTCCACTCTTTCACTTAGCTTTTGCAAATCGATCTCACTTTAGGTATTTGTACATCGTAATGGGTATTGCAGGTTAGCATCCGTTATGTTTGAGCGCATTTTGTGTTTGGTCAATTTCATTTTCGAAAGAAACGATTCGCAGGTGTAAGTTCAACCGAAAGCGCTAACAACTTCAACTAAGAGTCTGGTTTGTTCTGCTATCAGCAATCAACTGTGCGTATCTAGGGATGGTCAGTGAGACATAGAACGTTATATTAGATGTTCCAAGATACTCGTGCATCATGAGTTCGGAGAATATAATTTAATTATTCTGCGAACTCATAAATAAAACAAGTAATATCTGTCATATATTAGCAAGAATATTATTTTAAAATCGAAGGTAATTTCTTCTCATAATTTCGACACTTAATTTTTGAATATTGCGCACATAATGTATTTTTTAATACATTGGTTTTCATTACTTTTGCCATTATAAAATAACTATATTTTGTAAAAGTGTGATAAATCTCACGGGCCGGAAAAATATTCAAGGGGGGGCCGCAGGTTGGCCACCCCTGATTTATTCTTTCGTATTATTATTTTTTTTTTCTATATGCTTATTGCGATTTTAAATAGAAAATATTTTATTCTACAATCCACTCATTTTTAACAGCTTTGAAGAATCCTTTAATGTTTGGAGCAACGTGGCCCAAATTGCCCTTGTTCCATAAAACAATCCTTACCCGTATATTTGATATTTTTTTAGACTAACGCATCTTATTTATTTCCAGATGTTCCTGCTGCTGTGTTTACAAAAATTAAAATGTTTTTGAAGTCTAAAATATTATTAAAATGCAAAAATTTAAGCCTGCAACTTCAGGAAGAAAAAGCGAATCATTTAACGGAAATCTTCATAGAAAGAAATACAGTAAATAATTTAGATAAAAAAACAATGAAACTTTTATGTGAATATTCGAATAACTGCATTTGTTGAATACATATTAAGTACTCTATATTGACAGCTACTTTTTTTTTTTGGTTATTGCATGGCTTGCCATTATTTGTTTGAAAAAATTTTGTATTATCTTTTTTTTTTCAAATTCAAGAAAGTAATTTGTAAGAAAATAAATAAATAAAGGAATAAGAAAATTCCAAAATTATCTTTTATCCAAAGTTTCAAAATGTTTTTTTTTTTTAATATTGTTTCGTTTTGTCATGTTTGTAAGTTTTTAGTTATTACAGAATTTCAAATCCATATTTTACAAGTATATGTAGCTATGAATTTCGGTTACAAAAGGTATTCCATACAACACACATTTGGTTATCATTGTTTGAATATTTTTGGTTTTTAATTTCGAATATTTATTTAAACATTAATTGTGTACCATGCTTCTCTACTTCCGAAGCCTACTACTAAGTTGAATAAAGAGGTCGAGTGCCTGAACGCAAAGCATTCATCTACTCAATGGTATGTGATGGTAGTAGGAAAGAATTGTCATGATAAATAGATAATAGTAATAGGATGAA
>BPLQ01012568.1:0-39363 GCA_021605075.1 Caerostris darwini | reverse complement strand
TATTAGCTTGCACTCTCCCTATATATATCTTGTTCAAATTTTCAATCGTTAACAAATATTTGTTATTCATCCACCAAGTTCAAATAAATTTTTTTGAACTTGTAAATGGATGACACTTGATGTTAATACAATTTTTAGTAAAGAGTTAAGTCAGTAATTCAAATTTAATGAATTAATTTTAATATTTTTTTAGATTTAAGTTGCATGTATCTACCAATAGAGGGCGCCAGACATATACTTAAAAAAAATGAATGAACATTATTTATAAAGGACTCTTTCATAACATAGTGAAAAAAAGTAGGAATTGACTTAAAAAATTTTTTTTTTATATTACTTGTTTATTTTTAAATTATAAAACTAACAATGATATATAGTTATATAGAGAGATTCAAATTCAGAAATTCACTCTAATTCTGAATCAAATGATTCTAATTCCGATTTTAATGGTCCTTTTCATCATATTAAATTTTATAGCACTATTTCGTAAATCATATAGTTTGTTGTATTATGGAAGTTAGATACAAATTTTTCAATCAAACTATCAGTTTTAAATACAAAATATAAATTATGGTTTTCATAAATGGAAATTTACCTATAAAAAATTCAAGTTATTTATTATGATGAAGTGGACGAAGTCTATATCTGAAAGATAATATTCTGGTCAAAATTCAGAGAATAATTTGATAAAAAAGAAAAGTATACAATTTAAAGAATATAAGTCGTTTGTGAATTATAATATTACAACACAAAATTATTTTCATCAAGATAAGTGTAAGCTTATTAAAGAAAAAATAATTCATAAATACTTATTTGAGTTTTACATTAACGGTTTTTTTTTTCTTCTCCTTATACTTAAAATCTGTTTTCTTTAAAAAGTAGCGTATTATAAAACGATATAATTTATCAAATTTTTAATGCTGCAAAGCTTATAAAATTTTGATTTAATGTTATTGATTAATTGATCAATAATAAACTAATGTTTAAATGAAGAAATATTTTATCAAAACATAGTGGTATATAATACAATAAAAAAAAAAACCTTATTGGTTTGAATTATTATTTGTCTATTAAAAATCTAAGATCTGTAATTAATGGTTTTTAGTGTGAATAAATATAAGGTTAAATAAATAACATGTGTAAATAATAACATGTTCTCAATGAACTCTGATTTTTTACTTCTTTATAAGAGCACGTATTTTTTTTCCTTTTTTTCATTTTATAAATAATTCTATTCTCGTTCTTTACATTTATTCCAGGTTTAATTGCATTATTTTTTTTTAATGCTCAAGGTTTATATTACTCTCTATTTTCAAACTTTGATTGTCAATATCTGAACATTTTTCACTAAGAATGATTTAACCAAATAAATAATATTTTCCTGCAAAACACTGTCTTTACGTACTTGATTTAAATTTTCCAAACTTGATTACAACTGATTTTAATTTTTTCAATTCCTTCTATCAGCTCACACTCTCCCAATATATATATATCTTGTTCAAATTTTCAGTCGTTCATAAAATACTTTTTACTCATCCACTCAAGTTCAAATACATTTTTTTGAACTTGTAGTGGAGGACACTAGTGCTAATACAGTTTTTTTCAAATATTAATTCATTCATTAAATTTAAATAATTAATTATATTTTTTTAGATTTAAGTTGCATGTATCTACCAATAGATGGCGTCAGATAAACTTAAAAAAAATGAATAAAAAATTATTTTATAAAGAACTTTCTGCAATATAGTGAAAAAAAAAGTAGGAATTGACTTAATTTTTTTTTATTTTTTATATTACTTGTTGTAGAATAATGATCTTATCAAGGAAAAGTTGGGTGGAGTTCGATAACGTGACAAAAATCTTTTCAATGAAGAGTTATCGGAACGAAGTGTCAGTATACCTCATCATCGCTTTCTAAAGTAAAATCGATTAACTATACGTGGTTAAAATAAGAATTTTGATTTGTTAACCTAGAATGAAGTGATCCATTTATGAAAAAAGACGTAAAGCCTGTTACTTTCATATTGAAGAACTACTATAAAATGTTGGGTCTTCTAAAGTGAAATTATTAGTTTCGAAACTGTTAAGAATAAACTACTGAAACTACATTATTTTAAAATCCTTGTTATTTATACTCTTAATATCTAACACTAATATTAATTTAATTTATTATTTAATTTAATATTTTTTTTTTAATATTCCAAACAAAAGGAGCAGATATTTATCTGTTGAATTTCTTCGAAAATACATTCCTTTTTGTAATTATTCCTAAAATGCGTTATTAGTTATTTATTTAGTTTAAGTTTGATTTAATACATTTCGTTATTGCAATTGTAAGGCTTTTTACTTTGTAAATAGAATTTCTAAAATGCTAATAGTTAATTTATACAAAATATATTTTGGTGAAGGCATCCTTAATTGGAATTAATTGTTCTAAGAAATATAATTTTATCACATATTTTATTGAATTGCTGAACTTATTTTAAAATAAATTAGGGAAATTAAGTATTCAAATGCTTTTTTGTTCTGTGTGACAGTCAGATATTTTATAAATCTGTTATACAATACATAAAGCCATTTACACTTTTCTTAAATAATTATTAAAAAGATTTAGAAACTAAACATATGTTATCTTAATCTCTTAAGTGTTACTACACATATCAAACACTAAGTTTATATATTACCCTAGTAATGATAAAGTTCTCCGACCAACCTATTAAAACATTCATGAAAATTATTATTTCTTAAAATATAATTTGTTATAATCCACGTTGAGACGATAATCAAAAAGAGACATTAATTAGTTAGCTTGTTAATTTAATCTTTTCTCTCCGTTTCTTGCAATATTTAAATATTGCTTTTTTCTAACAAAACATATTTTATTGATCATTTAATAAACAAGTAATATAGAAAAAAAATTAAGTCACTATATTCTAGAAAGTCCTTTATAAATAATTTTCATTTATATTTTAAGTTTATCTGGCGCCATCTATTGGTAGATATATGCAACTTCAATCTAAAAAAAACTAAAGTTAATGAATTAAATTTAATTACTGAATTAATATTTGAAAAACTGTATTACCATCCAGTGTCATCCACTACAAGTTGAAAAAAATGTATTTGAACTTGAGTGGATGAATAAAAAGTATTTTATTAACGATTGAAAATTTGAACAAGATATATATGCGGAGAGTGTGAGCTAATAGAAGGAATTGAATGAAAACATGAAATTAGTAGATTACAATAAGTAGATTGAACAAATATGGAAAAAAATCGTTATATTTGTTTTATGGAAAAGATATTTTGTTTATTAAACAGTAGTTTTATGTTAATTTTTCCTTTGAAAATTCATATTTGAAGTGAATACAATTTCAATATGAAATGTTTTACCGTATTTTGATTTTTTAAACGTGACATGATTCAGCATAAATTTAATCTTATTTGTATTTCAGTGAAAAACTTATTTTAATTTTCATTTTGGTCTATCAAATATTTCAAGTATATAAACTAATCAATGCCTGATAATTCCTGACAAAAAACAGTACCAAAGAGATTTATTCAGTAAATTCCCAAAGTACAATGGATTAACTTTACATTGTTAGGAAAGTGTCAAGAAACTTTACAAGTAGTAGCGAACAATATGAACAGCTATTTCAAGAAATGACCATTATAACGAGGTCACTATTCTGTTATAATTGATTCCTTGAAAAAAAAGCAAATTTACATGTCATTTCGCAAGTAAAAATCAGGATTAATTATGCACATGTTATGAAACAGATATGTAATACGAATTTGGTTATAAGTAAGGAAAAGATTAGCGTAAATACTACACCCGTAAAATTGTAAAAAAAACTTAATTAATGCAAAAAAAATTTTTAAGGAAATTTGAGTTCAATAAAAGTTATTAAACATTTTTTCAAATTTTTTTTAAAATCCTTTAGTTCATATTGCAGTTCCTAAAATTACAGAAAGTAGTCGGGAGTCGGTATAAAAAATTCGGCTCAAGGAGTCACAAACTTTTGGCTGGAATGTAATTTTATTATTAAAGAATATTTTTCATCACACTTTAGGTTTTAACTGATTTACCCTGTAACAAATATATACCTTATATAACATATGTATGTTACGTTAATAAAACAATAACAAACAACAGAAACAATAAATTCAATAAAAAATATATGTCTTTATTTAACACCATTTACAAAAACGAAAAAGAGGCATTTCTAAAGTAAATAAATAAAACAGACATGTAAAATTGTATAAAAAATAATTATATGTCCTTAACCAATGTTAATGCATAAGGCCGACACCCGCTCCATATCCCATACCAATACCAGCTGTGTAGCCCATACCCATATCAATGCCAGCCTCATATCTAATGGCGGCACCATGTCCGAGTGTACCACCATAGGCAACAGGGGCGGCAATAGTCATTGGAGCTGCATGTCCAACAACTGTCGCTGCTGGGGAGATGTGGTTGACGACCGGGGCGACGGGTCCGGAGTAGGGGCTGGCGATGAGGGCGGCTGCTGGGGCGCTGGCGGAGGTTCCGGGTTCGTTGGTCTTGACGGTGGCACGGAATCCATGTCCGTCAGCGACGTAGTCCACTCGTCGGGCCCTACCGTCGACGTCGTTGAGGGTGTAGGATCCCTTCTTGTTGCCATATCCGTCTCCTACTTCGGATCGGGAGTTGGTGGCACCGAGTTTGTCTTTGATTTGATATCCGAAAGCGTAGTTGCCATGAGCCTATAAAGTAATGGATAAAGTCCATAAACATATATTTCATACTTACTTTTAGATTTCTTTATAAACACTATTCTTAATAAAAAATAATAATATATAAAGGAATAAATATTGAAAGATCGATGTTAAACACAATATGCTAATTTTTGGTGGAAATTAAGTTATTCACCAAAGCTATTCTGTGAATTCTTTTTTTATATATAATGTTACCGTTTTTGTTTTAAAAGTATAGTATTATAAAAAATAAAATGTAAAGAAAAATTTCAAATTAATTGATAATTTTTGTATTTGTTACTAAAAAATATAGTATGGAACAATATATTCTATTCAAATCTTTATTAAGAAGGTTAGTGTTAGAAGCTAATTAATGGATGTTATTAAATTATAATGTAGGAAAATATTTTATATATATATTAGTTATATTTTCTATAAATATTAGTTATTCTCATCCCCTTTGGATATTCTCTAACGCAAAAACATGAAAGAAAATATGATGAAAACTGATGAATATTTTGGATTACTATATGGTAATTCTTACGTTTGGTTTTTACATTTTTTTAATAAATAAATTGTATTTGTCGTTGTAATTTTTTGGATGTTAGGATATAAAGTAAGTTGCTACAGCTATCTGTAAAAATCTAAACATCAAATTATAAGACTTTTTTTATAAAATGCTCTTAGGCTTTAAATAAAAATTCAAAATACTATTTTTATAATCAATCAACGCATTCATTTAAATTATTTACAAAAATCACTGATATTGATACACAATCATTAACAAAACATTTTATAATAGATCTTAATGGATTGTTTAAATTTGCATCTCTATATATAGCCTATTATTGAAACATTTTACAACCATATGATTAACTTATCTTAAAATATTTTAGATGGTTATATATTGCTTAAACTTTAATAATTATTTTTTTAATATATTATCTGCGAACATGTGGAAAAGTAATATAAAAGTAAGCAAATTAAAGTTAGTAATGTTGTACTTTTCTCAGGATATTATTAAAATCGAAAAATTAATATAACTTGTTTTTAACACTTACGTCTTGTTGCCTGGAACTGGCACTGACTCCAGTGTTGATGAGGTGTGTGTTGAGGACGGCAGAAGCCTGGACGGTTGCAACGGCAGCGCACAACAGAACGATCTGGAAAACGATTTAAGAATACTTAAAAATGAAAATAACAGACTTTGTGTAAAAAGGATTCATTTTATTTAGTTGTTCAATTTATTTGTATATCTTACTACAAAATAAAATGAATAAATTATCTTACTAAATTAATGATATAGTATTATTTTATAATGTAATAAATATAAGTAAATATCGAATAGTATGGTACAGTATCACAATATCATTGTAACTGTCGAACAGTATCATTGTATTCACTAAATAAACTTTTCATTCATTATTCTGAATTATATTTAATATAATCCTACAATTGTTTCCATTTAATATTTAAACCAAATTTATTTTCAACTTTATAAGTTTTAAATATTTTTAATTACACTTTTATTATATTAATAGAATTTGTGTTTTATTCGAAACAATAATTGTGTATATCGGTAGGATGCTGGATTGAAATACTTTAGGTTTTGGATTGATTTAAATTCTGTAATAATTTTTTACCTTATGTAACTTAGGTAGTATTATATATAGGAAGCTACTTAATGTAGTTATTAATGTAATTTTTGGAGTTTTAATGTAGTTAGTGGTTGCAAATTTGACATTACAAGTGTTTCATTCAAAGAGAGCAAGTTTAATTAATTTCATGGAATATACAATTTATCAATCAATCAATTTTACTTAAAATTTATTATGAAGTTTTTAAATTATTCTAACTACATTATAAATTATTAATCTAGTTAAATCGGTTATAGTAAAATAAGATTTTGTATTGAATTGTAATTTTTATATAGAAATTAATAGATTGAAATTGATAGAATTAACTTAAAATATATAATATATTTACAATAAATATATTATAAAATATATATTAAAATATATTATATATAAATTTATATTACAAATTATATACTTAAATTAATAAAAGTTACTAAAATTTATAATAAGAGTTTGTATTGAATTGCTATTATCGAGATTTTTTTTTCTTTCTAATGCAGCTGGCACTTAGACAACTTGGTCTTTGATGCCTTAAGGCAAGCGCTGCAAAGACGTTACTCACTTTGCATTACCCAGGGGGCGCGTGTAACTTGAAGATAAGCCACGGACGCGGAGTAACAATGCGCCCGCAACGCTCTACGATCCTATTAGACTGGGACCTACGGTTTAAAGTGGATTCCGAACCACTACAAACTTCCATGGCACCGCCGGGACTCGAACCCGAAACCTGTGGTACCGAGCGCCAGAGCGCTAGCCACTCGGCCATTCAGGCCCGCTATTATTGAGATAGAAATATAAATTTAAAAAAAATAGCTTATCTTTGCAATCATGATGAGAATTAGACTTGATGTGATTTATCCAGTCTGCATCTACTCCTTTTTATACTGACGGCAATAGGAAACAATACGAAATGGATTTCTAAATTTTTTGTCATTCAAATTAATGTTAATTAAAGAATATCGGAGACATTTCTGAGAGACCCGGAAAGGAAAATGGGTATGAGTTATTTGTAATTGGCATTGACACTTTTTAATAAATATTTTGAACGCGCTTTTATCCTTGATGAACTGTTAGCGATATTTTAGAGTTCTTTTAAAGTCCAAAATGTTGTTTACCAATAAACAAATTATGCATTATGCATTTTATAAACTTAATTAAACCGTTTTACGAGAATTAATATATTTATTTAAAAATAATTTGATATATAGGATCCCTGTATTAAATTTATTAGAACATGCATTAAAGTTTAAAAAAGAAATTCTTGATTTCTTTAATGGGTGCCAGTTTAAAATGTTCTAATATTACGAATCTCAAAATGTTCTTCTTTACCCTCCCCACTAACCAAGAATGAATTATGTGTAGTACCTCATAAATAAAAGAAAATTATAAAATATCATCAAATGTCATATTAATCATTAAATGTCATGTCAAAAAAACAAACAAACGGTGGTGCCATGGATGTTTGTAGTAGTTCGGAATCCACTTTAAACCGTATGTCTCGGTCTAAAAAGATCGTAGAGCGTTGCGGGGCGTTGTTACTCCGCGTCCATAGCTTATCTTCAAGTTACGCACGCTCCCTGGGTAGTGCTAAATGAGTAACATTTATGCAGCCCTTATGGCATAAAAGATCCCAGTCTATGTATGTGCCTGCTGCATTAGAAAAAAAAATTCCATCATTAAATATCATGTTAGCTTCCATGTTTTTTTCAGTTTATTTCGTATTAGCAGTATATTAGTAGTGTGGGTTTACTCAAAATTAAAGAATTAAGAATAGTAATCTACAAAAGATAACGTTTATTTATTATAATTACTCAATATGTCAATTTAATCTATGCAATAATAAAATAGCAGATATTTAATTCCTGACCTTCATAATAATCAAACTTTTTAGTATCAGGGATCACCAACAGAATAGGTGATTTTTTTTCTTTGTTGAGAACATAATCTTATATATATATATATATATATATCACTCTCGTATGCATTAAATTGTAAATACTGAGAAGTTTTGTGAGATGACAAAGTCACTGTTTAGAATATATGAACATGCTTGTAGATAAGTTTGAAAAGATTTTGAACTCTTACATTAATGCCGAAATACAATTTTATTATAATAGTTTTGTGTATATTCAGTTATTAAAATTGAGCTTTTTAAAAATAATATTTTTTCCAAATAATATAAAACTATTGTTTTGAAAAACAAATTTGCGAGAAAACGGGTCAAAAAAAAAAAAAAAAAAAAAAAAAAAAAAAAAAAAAAAAAACTCGTAAAATAACCATAAGTAATTAATTCATTTTTTAAAGTTTATTTGACTTTTGATTGAAAGTTTAAAAAATATTGTTTTTCTTTCATAATTTATTTTATGGTTATACTCTGAATTTATCATATCTTTAGGGGCTGAAAAGTTCATAGGCGGACACATAGATGGCGCTACTAGTATTAAGTACATATGATTTTTAGTTAACCCTAACTTTCAAAAGACACGGGTATAAATTTGACACTTGCTGCACTATTGGTATTTCAGCTATGGCATTTTTAGTGAAGCAAGTTTTGTTAGTTTGAAAAATGGTTAAAAAGGAATTTCGTGTGTTAATAAAGCACTGCTTTTTGGCGAAAAAAAAAAAACTATTGAAGCCAAGGCTTGGCTTGATAAACATTATTCGGACTTTGCACCAGGAAAATCAACCGTAGAGAAGTGGTTTGCTAAATTTAAACAAGGCGAAATGAGCACTGAGGACGCAGTGGACGCCCCAAAGAGGCTGTTACGACGAAAACATCAAAAAAGTCCACAAAATAATTTTTGATAAACGTAAAGGGAAGTTGATTGAGATAGCCGAGACCCTAAAGATATCAAAGGAACATGTTGGACATATCGTGAATGAATATTTGGATATTCGAAAGCTCTGTTCAAAATGGGTGCCGCGAGCGCTCACAATCGACCAAAAACAACAACGAATTGATGATTCTAAGCACTGTTTGGAGCTGTTCAACCGTAATAAACCCGAATTTTGCGTCGATATGTGACAATGTGTGAAACATGGCTCCATCATTTCACACCGGAGTCCAATCGACAGTCAGCCGAGTGGACTGCACGTGATGAACACTAAAAATGCTATAACTCACATACTAATAGTGCAAGAGCTGTCAAATTTATACGCGTGTCTTTTGAAGGTTAGAGCTAACTAAAATTCATATGGCTTTAATACTAGTAGCGCCATCTTTGTGTCAGCCAGCTTTGTGTCTATGAACTTTTCAGTCCACCTGTTAGGCTTTATTTTTTTGTCTCTCTTACCAAAAATGAATTCTGTCACTTAATCTTAAAACGAAGGTAATTCTCAACAGATTTGTACTATTCAATGCATTAACATTCATGTTTCATTCAATTTAATCCACATTAGCAATACGTCATTAAAATAGTGCCTTTGCAAAATTGAAACAATACAGAAGAATAATTTGTCCAAAACATCTTTACTCATAATTATATAATATATGAATCGACGTGTAGCGTTCTCTGAGGACCACATACTTAATTTCTGATTGCAAAATAATCAATCACTGAGTTATCATGGTTCCTGAATATTTTTTTTTTCTTTTTTACTCCTTTAATACAAAATTATAGCTCCTGCAAAATACATTGCTTAAATAGACTTCATATTTTTTTTTATATAAAACGAAATTTTTTATATAAATACTATTATTCTGTACCAATAACAGAGTAATTATTTTCTCTATTTTATATTTAAGATAATTAAGGTTACTATTCATAAAAATTTCTTATAAAATTATTATCTGCCATAATAACTTAAATTGATTTCAATCGCTTATTCTATAAAAATTCATTTAGAATTAATTTAAGAATTTGTTTGTCATTGTCAACTTTCTGAAAGAATAATACTTTGAATTGTTTTGTATTTATGAACAATCTTTAATATTTTTACATTGTAATTAATATTTTAATTTAAGCGCTGAGTGTTGTTATTTTTATTATTTTGAATAGTTCCCGTGTTAAAAAATGTTCTTTTAATATAAATAAGATATAAGCTCATCAAGAATTAAAAGGAGAATATAGTCTTCTTTAGATATTAGTAGTCTTTTTTAAATAATCAATAATAATCTTATTTAAAATTATAGAGGACTCTTAGTCTTAATCCTTTTTAAATCTAACATAATACGTTTATATCATACTTTTCTCAATTATCAAATTAAAACTGAAAATTAAATTTTTTTACATGAAAAAAAATAAGGCAAATAAAGAAAACGTCAAGTTGAAATTATAATTTCTTGATTTGTAAAATACACATCTTATTACCGATAATTCCATTCACTTTTGATATTCAATCAGAATCATTTCCATAATTTTAAAAAAATACGTAAGCCAGTAATTTATATTCCAAGCTATCATTGAAACATCATTTAGAGTATACTTTCATTAAATATTATTTATAAACAAATATAGAACTTTTCAAAAATATCCCCTTAACCTGGTTTTTTTAAAGAGGGGATTGAGAAAATCAATAACATAAATCGCTATGTGAATATTTGCAATTCATTACAGAAATACAATTTTTCTCTGTATATAATTAGTTATTTCGTTTTATTTTTGAGAATATTAAAAATACTCATTAAATTTTCCTTATAAGTCCTTTTTCAATATTTTAAAATCTTAATAAGTTATTTAATCAGGCAAAAAAAATTACTCGAAAGTGAATTTTTTTACCCTCAACGCCTGTTACCACGAACACGTAACAGCCTTACGAAGGTAGAATTTTTTGATTCAATAACAAGAATAATAAACTTGTCTGAAAGAAAGGGTGTTGATCCCAAGTGTCAGTAAATCACATCTTCATTGTCATTGGCGTTTTACTACTTTCTATAGAAATATGGATAGATAAAAACATGAATGTTTGTTTACTTTCTACAAATTATTATGATTTATTCACGAAAAAATATAAAGCCAGTTTCTATCACCTTGAAGTATGAGTATAAAAAGTAGAAATTACTAAAGCTAAACCATCAGCACTTGACACTGCTTACAGTAAACATCTGAAAATGCTCGCCAAGGTATGTATAATATTCTTATCGCCTATAAGCACTTTAATGTGTGATTTCTCTATGCTTAAGACAAGAATTCTTCTTAATCAAGATTTGTTTATTATAATATTTATGAAATAAAATTAAATTTCTTATAATTACTTTTATTATATGAAAAGATTTATAAATGTATTTTATAAATTTCCAAGCCAACGGCCATACCATGCTGAATATACCGGTTCTCGTTAGATCACCGAAGTCAAGCAGCATTGGGCGCGGCCAGTACTTGGGTGGGTGACCACCTGGGAACACCGCGTGCCGTTGGCATTCACAAATTTGGGACCTGAATGGCCGAGTGTCTAGCGCTGTGGCGCTCGGTGCCACAGGTTTCGGGTTCGAATCCCGGCGTTGCCATGGATGTTTGTAGTGGTTCGGAATCCACTTTAAGCCGTTGGTCCCGGTCTCCTATGACTGTAAGAGCGTCACGGAGCCAAAGTCACACTTCTACCTACGGGTGCTCCATCACAACAGAAGCTGCTTCCTTCCCCTTCAATCATGAGTACGTATGGGCTTGTGGACTTGGCCAGCCATGTGGGATAAGAAACAACAAACAACAAATAAATTTTCTTCCTAATAAAACAATCTAATAGTAATTTGGAATTTCAAAGTTATCTTTTAGTTAAAACAATATTCCATTAAATATATTATTTCATCTCATATTTTGTTTAAAAGCAGTAATAAAATAAATGAAAACTTTTTATTTCCAATATATTTTTATTTTTCTTTAATTTTTCAAGCACAAAATTACTTCATTCGACGTTTTAAATAAAATCGAAAATACATCCATTTTGTAATTTCATTTTTAAAGGGAGAAATATTTCTCTGTCACTTAAAAATAATGGACACATTTTATTAAAAATTTGCATGTCTCGTGATTTTTTAGTTGCTAATTTAACTTAGAAACCCTTGCTTAAAATTATATAGACGGCTCATTGTTGCATTATACTTATGAAAATATTTAGTACAATAAACATTTATTTGATAAAATTCCCTTATTTGAATTAACTGATCTAAGGCATTTAATTTAAAACGTCTCTTTCAATAACTGAAATATCATTATTTATATTAATATTAGCGAATGCTAATGATTTTAAGAAAATTATTACTAAACACGATGAACTAAAAAATATCTACATGGAATACCCATTTCATTATACTGCTCTTTTAAATAAAAATGAAGATTTAAAAAATCTTTTACAAATTTTACTTTTAAAATTTATTTATATGTAGTATGAATTTTCCATCATTTTCCAACTAATTATATTAATATTGTTACAATTGAAGACTGTACAATTTTTTTGTGTGCTTGTAATTAGGTACGTGAAATTACATTGAATAACAACTTACAATGAATTAAGATATTAATAATCATTAATAAATTTTTGAGCAGCTTTTTCTAAATTACTAAAATTATTAATTAAAACTTTATGACAATAAATCTAAGAAAGTTCATACTAATCTTTTATATTATCTTAGCTTACATATAAATATCAATAGTCCTGTATTTTTCAATACATAAAAATTTTGATAATTTTATTTTTAAATTTAAGATAAAGGGAAATATAATTTTAATAACATATAGAACAGTTTTCTGAAAATGGACAGCTCTACAAACTTCTAACACAAAAAGAGCTCAGATTTCTAAAATACCATTTAAATAAAATATAAGCTGCAACTTGATTTTGAAATTAGTTCATCTTAAATTTTAAACGAAAGCAATCCCTTAAGAATAAAATATTTAATCAGAACCTTTTTTTTTTGTTTACAGGTTCTAATTATCTGCGCTGCACTGGCAGCTGCCCAAGCTTCTGTAATGGGATCCATTGGATACAGAATGGGAAAAGGGATGGTTGCAGTTCCAACTATAGCCACAGTATCTTCCCAAAAAGCCGTTATCAACCACGTAGCACCCGCTGCCCTAGTTGCAGTTGCTGCAGCTCCAGTTGCTTTGGTCGGTAATGGCATGCTTGGCAATGGAGTCATGGTTGGAAACGGTATGCTGGGCAATGGAATCATCGCTGGAAACGGTATGCTTGGCAATGGAATCATTGGAGGTCACGGTATGCTTGGCAATGGAATCATGGTTGGTAACGGCATGCTTGGAAATGGAGTCATCGCAGGTAACGGCATGCTGGGCAATGGAATTATTGGAGGTCATGGAATTGCTGCTCGACCCATGGCTATTGGTCTCGGAAAAGCTATTTTGTAAATTATTTTGAAAATACAAAAAAAAAAAAAAAAAAATCATTCCAAATACATTGTAACACCTATTTGAGGTGTACAATTGTTGAGAATTTTTCTATGTAAAAAATGAATTGTTATGGATTAAGTCATTAATAAATATCTTCTTTTATTTCAATAAGTCTTTGTTTTTTTCCAAAAATTTTTTTACAAAATTATGTATGATGACATGTTGTTACTCGAAACAGTAAATTTTATTTTATTTCAGAACATAAATGAAGAACAATTAGTAAACTTTAATTAATTGTATTGAAATAATTTTTTTGTTGATTTTTTTAACATGTTGGCATTTATAAATTTAAATTATTTTTTTATTTAAAAATAAGAATAAAGTTGAGGGTAAGAAACAAAAAATCGAATAATATTTTATTATGATTATTAATTGTATTGCTTTAATATTAACTTTTCTTATTATTGTTTAAATTTAAAAATAAGAATAAAATTCAGGGTAAGAAACAAAAAATCGAATAATATTTTTATTATGATTATTAATTGTATTGCTTCATTATTATTTTTTTCTTACTATTGTTTTAATTTTTTATTGTTGACAATAATTCAATTTCTCCTTGAATATCAATAGGTTTGATCAATTTAGATATCTTATATGTTGTAAAATAACAAACCTCTCAATTTATATTTGACAATAAATAAAATATAAAAATTTAAATTGTAATTTTTGAATGTTAACTAATCTATTATATTCCAATTTTTTATGTTTCTCGTCGTCTCAATGCATTAATTCAAAATTATTGAGTATTATTCATAAGTAGTATGTTCTTTTAAAATAGAACTACGCTAAATGTTTATTACTGGCGCTCTGAAAACAATATGATTGTTAATATACAAAAAACTGTTTCTCAGACTTTCTCTTTATGCCACCAATCTTTACACTTGCATATACTTTATGACAATACAATCCTCGCTTGTAGTGAGAACACCAAGTATTCAGGAGTAACCTTCAATCATAAAGTGACTTGAAAGTTGCATATTGATGATACTCAGCAAAAGATTGAGAGGCGAATGTCATTGCTCAAACATCTTGCTGGTGTCAGATGGGGTTGTGCAACCTCAACTCTTCTTACTACCTATAGAAACCTTAACCTGTAATGACTTATTGCATCTCTGCATTCATTTCGGTATCTCAAAATGGAAGAAATAGACTGGAGCAGTTGCAGAATAATGTCCTCCTTCTAATATGTGGCGCGGTCAAAACTACACATTTTGATGGCTTATTATTACGTACTGAAGTTTTCTATATGTAGTATGAAATAAGGAAAGCTGCTTTTAAGCTATATCAAAAATTAATATGTTTACCGCAAACTGGACCTTAGATGAATTCTGATCTTTGCCCCCGCAGACTAAAAACTCAAGAAGGCTTCCTGCAAGCTGTCTTGAAGGAGATGGATGGGCTTCAGTTCTCGACTTGTGTTCAGCCACTATCACCCCCTGTTAACCCTTTGGAAACTATAATAACTCTTTATTTTTCGGATCTTTTGAGTCAGGTTTCAAAGATTCAGGACTGTACTATAGCCTTATTCAATGCCGTTAGGGCAATTATCTATAATAATTTTCCTTCCGATGCTTGGCCGTACATCTATACAAATGGCTCAAAGCTTGATATAAATGGTGCTGTAGGAACCCGGAATTTTCTGTGAACATTTCTCAAATTACCTTCCTTTAGGAACAGACAAAACCGCGTTCGATGATGAAGTTGAGACGATTAAAGTTGCTTTGACCCATCTAAATGTTTGTCCTTCCCTTTCGGAACAATGTGTCATATTATTAGACTTTCAGGCAGAATTTTTGGTAATTGACAATGATTGCCAGTTCCTATTTCTTTATCTGCAATACGATGTAAGTCCCTCCTACGAGAACTACATAAAAAACATAAAATGATCGTTTTGCAGTGGATTTCTTCTCACTTTTTCTATGTTCGTTTTGTTTACTTTGTATTTTTGTATCTATTATAGTTTTTTACTGTATTTTTATAGTTTTTTGAACTGTGTATGACATAAAGATAGAAATTTTTTTTCCTGTAACTAGTAATTGCATTTTATTTCTAAATAAGTTTTTTTAAAAGCACTTAGTTCAAGCACCATTTCCGTTATTTTAAATTCTGTGTTTATTATTACTCTATCAAGAATTAATTTAGTTTGTAGCGCGTCGATTTTCCGAGCTATGAGAACTGGTTCCAAGTGTATCGATAATCTCGAGTTTGATAATATTCGATAAGTGTATCGATAATATCGATCTGGAGTATATATGACAAAGATGGGTACAATAAATCCACAAACAGGAGAGTCTTTCCGTTGTGTTCGAAAAGACTGTGAGAAGCGGATTAATGCATCAACGCTCCTCCTGGTGTTATACATCTTGAAAGTGGTCATTGAAAATTCTCTTACGAAACATTGATAAACTTTGGCAAATCTCATGGTACCCTGGGTGACGTTGAATGTATTAGGTATTTGCTGTTTTATAGTGGAAATATTAACACTTCTGCCATTTGTACTTGCGGTGAAAATACTTTTCATTATACACTGCCCTCCAAAAGTTAAATAACAATCAGTTTTTTGAACCTAATTTGAAAATGAATGAATGTAGAAAAACCAAATTTGGATGACATGTGCACAAAACAGTTATGTATTGACAGCAACATAGAAGTTTACATAAGAAAAACGTAAAAATGATTTTTAACAAAAAAAAAAAAAAAAAAAAAAAGCAATCTCGCTGAAAAAGTCCATTCTTGGAAAAAGTAATAATCACAGTTTTATGTGGTAAAATGTCATAGAAACATAACAAAAATGAGTTTTGATAAGGGATATACCCACCGTAGCTTGAATTCATTGGCGGTATCGACTTTTCATGCAGTCAATTAAATTGTCGCTTATCGAAATGGGAAGTGTAGACCAGACATTGAGTAAACTTTGTTCCAGCTCTCCTAAAGACCTTTGAGAAGTACTTAAAGCAGCAACCTTCTACCAAGGTAGTCCCAAAGATGCTCTATCGGATTGAGGTCTGGAGATCAAGCTGACCATTTCATTCGCTTCAAACCAAGACCCTCAAGATATTTCTCAACAACTACAGCTCGGTGAAGTCATGCATTATCATCCATCAAAATGAAAAAATTGCCAATTCCAAAGGCATGCGCGTTGACATATGGATCAAGAATCTCATTTCGATATCTCAAACCAGTCACAGTTTCTTCCTGGAACACATGCAGGTTAGTGTGACCACCGAATGAGATCCTTGCCCAAACCATTATTCCACCACCTCGGTAACTGTATTTTTCAACAATGTTGGATTGAGGGTATCTGGTGCTTTGTTCCCTCCAGTATCAGCAGACGTCCTGAATCGCTCTCCAGTGTGAATCTGGACTCGTATGTAAAGAGTATAGGATCCCATCACTGTCAGGTCCAGGAAACGTCAGGTATGCGGGCCCTTCTCTGTCGTCAATTGAGGAGGACACGCACAACTGGTCGACTTGCATAAAGACCTGAATTGTAACGACTTCTTCGCACCGTTCTAGCGGATATTCTTCTCCTAGGTGCTACAGAGTGGTTTGCTACAAGTAGTGGCACAGAAATGCTTCTTCTCCTTCGGGCCGAAAGAGCTATAAAACGGTCTTCTGCACGTGTTGTAGCTCGTGGTCGACCTGGAACATGTCTTCTGCACACAGAAGCTTCGGTATGATATTCATCCCAGAGACGGTGGACCACATTGCGAGGCACATTAAGACGCCAAGCTGCATCAGCCTGGGACAACTCCATTTCCATTCATCCGACCAGCCGCCACCTTAACGAATACTGCAAATGGCTTCTCTCAGACATTGTGGGACCCCACTGCCTATTGTCAACGAATCTGCTAACAAAAGATGTAAATCAACAAAGGTGCGTAATTACAAAAGCCTGATATTTGCATATTTTTCTCTCACTCATATATACCCGTTCTTTTGTATAAAAAAGAAGTAGTAGCTATCGTTGTTGCATAATTTTGCATCACGTTCGTTTTTATCATTTATATAAACTATAAACTTTATTGTTACTGTTTTTTTAGTTATTCCTTAAATTTTGGAGGAAAGTATAAAACAACGAATATTAATTATTTGAACAAAACACAAAATTATTGGTTACAAATGATTTAAGGATATAAATTTAAATAAAGCAATTTTTTTAACTCTTGATTTTCAACACTCCTTATTAATGTTAGGTGAAGGCCTAGAAACCTTCACGTTATATTTTAAATGAGCAAAATAAAATTGCATTAGTAAAAATGCCTATAATTATAAATTTAGGAAAAAGGAATTCAAATTCCTATTGTTCGATTGACAATCACAAGAATTTCCTAAAGAACTCAAGGACTTCCTAAAATTATTAATTATGCATTAATTTTAAAGAGAGTTTTAATTAATTCATCGATTGTTATATTAATATAACTTTCATAATATAAAACTATCGATTAGAGGTTATAATTTTACAACAGTTAAAGTCAGTGATTCTCCATTTGTGGAGTACTACAGGACATCAAAGGAGAGGTTGAGGATATGTAAATAAAGGTGCGAGATTAATTTCTATAAATACAAGAATAGATCATTTTATGTATATAGAAAATTGAATTAAAATTTTTAAATCATGTATTTCACTTAATTCTCATAAATTTCAGTATTTTTGTATTAATTACTCTCAATATGATCAGTATAACAATTAGACAGTAAGGAATTCCAATTTTATACTTAAAAAATAATTAAACGAGAATAAATTTTTATCACAAAGTGAAACCAAATATATTTTTAATCATCAAGAGAAATTAAAAATAAATATTCTATATTAGGAGGAAAACTATTTTTCTTAAAACAAATCAACCATTACATATTTAAATAGTGACATTTAAAAGCTTGAATATGAAATTAAATAATTCTTAGTTATCGTCATAATTAAATTCCCATATTGGTTGATTGCAACTAATAACAGTCATCATTTCGCTCTCTGATATTCGGAATAGTTTATTTTATGGTATAATAATAAATATTAATTTTTTTTAACTGTATTATTCAAATAAATTCAGTATTTGTTTTATTGAGGTTGTCTGAAAATAAAAATGAAATGAAGTATTAATTTGATAGAAATTGTCATAAAATGAAAATTTCCTTTTTACAAAAACAGTGCGCCCTATACATATATATAATTTTTTTTCATCTTCATGCTGATATGTTACATTGTGAAATACCAATAGAATGTGTGTACCAATAGAAATCTAAAACTTTGTTCTGTGACATTATTACCATTACGAAAATAAACTCATAAATTTATGGAAACTCTAGTGTCATCTCTCAGATGACATTAGAGTTTCCATAATCAATCAAATCTGAAATTTCTGAAATCATTTTGTAAATTTAGCTGTGGTAATTTTAATTGTTTCTTTTAATTAAAATTTCCCTATTTAATTTATTAAGAATAAACTTTTTAGCACTTGAAATAGAATAATTCTCTCTAACGAGATATTCATTTTGTCTTGTCAAATAACCAATCACAGTTTAATGTTCTCACTTAATAGAAAAAATACCACCATGAGGCACATAAGTGTCATATTTATACATGTTTTGTTAAAAAAAAGTGTTTAATTCCCATATTTGACAAACAATATATTTTATCGTTTTTTTTACTTTTTAACTGATTTACTGTGTAACCTAGATATGCTCTATATAACATATAATTTTACGTTATACTATATTACGTTTATAAAACAATAATTTCAAACAATAGAAACAATATATTCAATAAAAAATATTTCCTTTATTTAAATATTTGCTTTTCTTTACACCAATTAAAAAAAGCAGACATTTCACCAGTAAATAAATTAAACAAAAACACAAAATTTTGCATACACAAAAATTACATGTAATTCAATTTATTTTAATGCAAACGGCCGATACCGGCTCCGTATCCCATGCCCACACCAACACCACCTCCATATCCAATGGCGGCACCATGTCAATGGCACCACCATAAGCTACAGGGGCGGCAATGGCCATGGGAGCTGCATGACCAACAACTGTGGTTGCCGGGGCGATGTGGTTGACGACTGGGGCGACGGGTCCGGCGTAGGGGCTGGCGACGAGGGCGGCTGCTGGGGCGCTGGCGGCGGTTCCGGGTTCGTTGGTCTTGACGGTGGCACGGAATCCATGTCCATCAGCGACGTAGTCCACTCGTCGGGCCCTACCGTCAATGTCGCTGAGGGAGTAGGAGCCCTTCTTGTTGCCATATCCGTCTCCTACTTCGGATCGGGAGTTGGTGGCACCGAGTTTGTCCTTGATTTGATATCCGAAAGCATAGTTGCCATGAGCCTATAAAGTAATGGAAAACTTCCTATAAACATATATTTGATACTTTCTTTTATAATTATATAAAAACACTATTGGAAATCACTATTACTAATTGGAAATAATAATTTATAAAGTTATAAATAGGAAAATGTCAATGTTGAAGATAATCTTTTTAATCTTCGTACAAATTATTTTTTTTTTTTACCAATGTCATTTTGTGATATTTTTTTTTACAATGCTATTTTTTGTTTTGTTTTAAAAGCATGGTTTTATAAAGAATAAAATTTACAGGAGACATTCATGTTAAAGATAAAATTTTGTATTTGTTATTGAAAAATATTGAAAGGAACATTATATGCAATTGAAAACTATATTATGAAGGTTAATAATAGGAATTATATTATAAAGGTTATTAAATTGCAATGTATTGTTGGAGAATATTTTAAATTTGATAGAAATTTGGGGTTTCATTGTCATCCTCTTTGGAAATTTTGTAACCAAATAATGCGAAAAGAAATTTCGCGAAAAGCGATGAATATTTTGAATTATGTTAATTCTTACGTTATCTTTTTGACAAAATCTTGATAGCTAAACTGTATTTGTCGTTGAAATTTTTGGGTTGTTATGTTATAAATTAAATTGCTGCATATATCTGTTTCAATCTAAATATCAAATTATAAGAATTTTTTATAAAAGGCTTTTAGACTTTAAATAATATTTCAAAATATTATTTTTATAATCAATAAACGCATTCATTTACATTATTTACAGAAATCAAGCAAATTAGTAAGAAATTTTATAATAAATCTTAATGGATTGTTTAACTTTGCGCATCCCCCTCCATATGGATCTTATTGTTGAAACATTTCATAGGTATATAATCTACTCGTTTTAAAATATTTTAGATGGTTATATATTGCCTAAATTTTAATAAATATTTTTTAATATATTAACTGGGAATATGTTAAAAGGTAATATAAAAGAAAGCAAATTGAAGTTACTAATGCTGTGCTTCTCTTAAGATAATATAAAAATTTTAGAGCTTGTTTTTAACACTTACATCTTGTTGCCTGGAACTGGCACTGACTCCAGTATTGATGAAGTGTGTGTTGAGGATGGCAGAGGCCTGGACAGCTGCGACAGCAGCGCACAACAGAACAATCTGGAAAATGATATTGAATCGTTAAAAACAGTAGGAAACCATAAAATAAAAGTAACATCTTTACATAAAAATAAAATTTAATAAAATCTACGCTTTTAAATGTGCCATGCTACATACTATGTTAGATCTAAGAGTTTTTCATAATAAAATCATAAACTTAGAAAATTTCACTATTTATGTTAACTAGCTTAAAATTAGCTTAAAAGATTGAAATTTAAACTAAAAGCCACTGGATTACAGAAAATTTCCGGTTCATTTATTTTTAAAACACATGATAAAATTGTGCCTAACATCAATTGACAATTTTTTCATTTCAACTAAATACAAATTAACTATTTAAAATTACTATTAATTATAATTTTTTTGTACATCTTATTATCAAATAAAACGACAAAAAATCTTACTAGACTAGTGATACAGTATCTTTTTATGTACTAAACATAATAGCATAAAAAAATATGATATCATAATATTCACTAAATTACGTTTTCAAAATTATTCTGAGTTAAACTTTATTAAATCATACAGACTTTCCTTCTCTATTTTTTAAAACGAAATTATTTTCAATTTTGTCGAGTTTTCAATATTTCTAATTAAATTTATTATCTAACCAAAATTTAAAGGTTGGTTCTTAACAATAATTCTGCATATCGGCAGGATGCTGGATTGGAATTCTTAGGTTTTGGGCTGTTTAAAATTTTGTAATCATTTTTCTTAACTTTATTTATCTTATTATTATATATGGAAATTAGTTAATGTAATTATGGAAGTTATTAATGTAATTGGTGGCTGCAAATTTAAATTTGCAAACATTCAAAGAGGGCATGTTTAATTAATTTCAAGGAATAAACAATTTATTAATCAAGCAATTTAATTTAAAATTTATTATGCAGTTTTTAAATTATTAAATTTACATTATAACTTATTCAACTAGTTAAATCAGAAATAGTAAAACTAGACTTTAATAAGATTTTCGATAGAACTGTTAATTTTTATAAGATTGAAATTTGTATTTAAAAAACAACTTACCTTTCCAATCATGATGAGAATTAGATTTGATGTGATTTATCCAATCTGCCTCTACTCCTATTTATACTGACGGGTTGGCGACAGGAAACAGTATGCAATGAGACCTAATTTTTTTGTTTTTGTTTCTTAAATTTATGTTAATTAAGAAACATCGGAGATATTTCAGAGAAACCCGGAACAGAAACATTACCGTTTACTTTATTGGAAATTGGCATTGAAACTTTTTAACAAACCTTCATAAATCCTTGATGCATTGCCACCGATCGATTTTCCTCAATTTCTTATCAAAACTCTTGTCGATCAATAAACAATTCCTTTATGGACATTTTTAAATTTAATAAAATGAGAATTTATGAATAAATACTTTCTTAAAAATAAATTGAATTTATTTTATTCATATATCTATTTTGAAAAAATTTTAATCGTACGTAGTACATAGTGCAATATTTATATACTGAATTCAAATTAAAACATTTAACTTCGATAAATTAAAGCAAATAGAGTATTAAAGTCAACCATTTTGCAATTTTTTTGTCTCCAAATCGTATTAAACTTTTTATTTGCATATATTTTTACTTGTACTTTTAATACTTAAATTTCATTATCTTTATTAACTTTCCTCGTTTCGTATCTGTATTGAAACTTTAAGGTGTTTATTTGTTGTTATGCAAAACATTTTAGGAATAGAGAAAGTCTATCCTTTGAATATATATATATATATATATTCCTTAAATGTGGATAAAACGTTATTTGATTTAATATCCATTTTATTTTATTTTTTAGTTTGTATATAATATGTTTATTTGCATAAATTTATGAAAATGGAACTTTTTACAAAAGAAAATCATTTTTTCCCCAGTTTTTAAAATATTTATTCAAACATATTTTAAGTTACATTGGCAGTCTTGCAAATAGAATCCTGAGTAATAGATTTCTTAGAATATGGATTGTAAGAATAAAAATGAAAGAAAACATTTTTTTCATGGAAACCTACTACTGTTTCCAAAAAGTAAGACCAGTTTTAAATTTAAAATTCCAGGGGCTTATGGAATTTCAATTTTTCCTTTTTTAAGTTGCTGGCCCTGTCCTTGACACATGTGTGAAATTTCACATCAAAATTTTGCTTAGTGTTTGAGTTACGCATGGCTTTGTGAGCGCTAAATCTGATTTCGGCGATTTTTGAGACGTCTGAATTAATTGAGCAAAGAAATTGCATTAAATGTTGTTTGCGGAAACGTATAGAATGTTGCAGAAGGCATTCGGTGAGCATTCCTATATTGGAAAGAAATGCTTAGAAGTTTTACAAACAGTTCAAAGAAGGCAGAGAACGCGTTGAAGACGACAACCATCAATCTCAACCGACAAAGCTCACGTCCAAAAAAATTAAAGATTTGGTGCTTGCAAACCGACGATTTACAATTAGAGACCTTGCTGATGATGTTGTAATTTCAAAAGGATTGGTCAATTCCATTTCGGGCCTCCAACGCGTCAAATCTCGATTGGTATCGAAAACACTGAATGCGCCAGCTCACTCTGCCTTGATTCTTATTGACTTTTTCACCAAATATGAAACCCATATTGTTCCACAACCACCGTATTCCCACCGTCCGACTTTTGGCTATTACCTAAACTCAAAAGACCACTCCGGGGACACCCTTTTGAGTCGATTGAAGAGATTCAACGTGAATCGCCGCGCGCTTTGAAGGCCCTCCCTTCCGATGACTTTTTAGCATGCATTGAGGTTTGGAAAAAAGTTGGCATAAGTGCATTGCGTCCTGAGGGGATTACTTTGAAGGCGGTGAAATAAATTTGGAAAAATAAATACAAAGTTTTTGAAAAAAAAATTTTTTTTCTTACATTTTCGGCACTGTAGTATCCACAATTTATTGCCTACGAGAGTTAATATATATATGTATATATATATATATATATATAATGCAAAGAAAAATAACAAAGTTGATGAAATTTTGTCAAAAATACACAAGAAATATAAAAAAAAACCAAAAATAAATTTAAACCCCATGAAATAAATTTAAAAGAATAAATAAATAGTTTTTGAAAAAAAAAATTATTGTTCTTCCTTTTTGGGCTCAGTAGTATTTTAAATTTAATAGAGTGAATCTTAAAACCTTCTTTCTTTACCCCCTACCTATGAATAATTTTGTTACCCTTAAACAAAGGTAAATTCTTAACCTTTCTCCATCATTAAATAACATATTAGTTTTCATGTTTTATTCAGTTAATTTCGTATTAGCAGTATATGATTGGAATAGGCCTTTTATTCATTATTAAGGAATTCAGTGTAATAATCTGTCAAGAAAAATTATTATTTATTGCTATTAGCCAAAAATGGAATAGAAATAAAGTGATAACTAATTGGCATATTTTAATTTCTCATTGCAAAGAATAACTGGTACTTTAGTGTCATGAATCATCATTAGATTGCAAGTTTTTTTGTTTCGTTTTTGTTCAGAATATGACAGTATCATAAATTATTAATTGCATTGCATTTTTAATAGCCTAACAAAAATATCACTACTGCATAATATTTTGTTTTGTCAGTCATAATATTTTTGATTCTTTTTTCCATGCAGCAAAAAAATATTCCGTACTATTCAGAAAGTAAGTTAATTATAATTTGAATTTAAGATAATTAAAATTTAGAATTATCAAAACGTATTTCCAAATTTATTATTATTATTGCTTTCCTTGATCCTCAAAATCATTGCAGTCTAACAAGATAAGTACATATCTAACTTTCACTTTCTGCCTTTGTTGGCGTTCCATTTACTCTATTTTAAAAATTTAATGTCATTATTACATTAAACTTTCAATTTCAAAAACACAGCATTTGATTTCATTAAAATTAATTTAAAAAGTGAAAAAATTAAAAAATTGAGGCTAAAAAGGTGAATAAATTAAAAAAAAAAAATTCTGACTTCTTATTTGAATATTATCATAGTGAAAAAAATAACTTTTTTTATGTTCCTATCATGGATAATCCCATAATAATACAATCCATAAAATATTTCCGTTGTTTCAAATACGAGTAATTTTTCATAATGATATAATGACTATGTTTGAAAATTTATTTTCATTTTATTATTTAAAGAATTATTGTACATGGTTCAAGAAATACTTTCCTGAATAAAACTTTCTTTATACATAAACAACACTTTTCATTAATTAATAAAAAATAATATAACTTAAACTATTTAAAACCCTATTAAAAAGAAAATATTAATTTTTCTTTCAACTTTTTCACTTTTTAATTAAAATTTCATTTTATGCATAGTTTATGCATATTTTTTTTATTATATCGCTCAATAACTATGTTTGAAAATTTATTTTAATTTTATTTAAAGAAATTATGCATATGATTCAAGAAATACTTTCCTGAATATAGCTTTCTTTATACATAAACAACACTTTTCATTAATTGATAAAAAATAATTTAACTTAATCTTTTTAAAATCTATCAAAAAGAAAATATTAACTTTTCTTTCAACCTTAGTTTGAAATAGCTTTAATACAAGGTTACTTTGAAAATTCAATCAATAAAAAATTCAAAAAAATACTTTCACTGTAAATGATTTAATCAAAAAAAAAAAAAAAAAAAATCTTGTATGGGAAGTCCTTAATGCGTAATTCCTTTTTCCCCAAATATGGAACGACCTTCTGAAGGTAGCGTTGGGTGGAGTAATTACGTACCTGTTTCGATCGAACCCATGTGTCAGTATATCACATCTTCATTGTCATTCGTTTTCTACTGTGTTCTACCAGTATAAGTATAGATATACTGGTTGAATTGTGTTCCGTATATGTTATGATTTAATTACAAAAAAATATATATCAAGCCGGTTTCTGTCACCTTGAAGAATTAGTATAAAATGCTGGGATTTTTAAAGCCAAGCCATCAGCACTTGAAACTGCTTAGAGTAAACATCTGAAAATGTTCGCCAAGGTATGCATGATTTTCATTTTGTCTATAAGTTCTTGATTATTTGATTTCCCTATGCACTGGAAATATTATTCTTAAACGATGCTTACCTTAGTACAGTCGATTTAGAAATGTTATAATGAATCGGTTTAACAAAATTAGCAAAAAAAAGTTTAATATAATGGACTTCTAAAATTAATTGATAATGGATTAAGCAAATTATCCCATTTCATATTTTAAATAACAGAAGTTATAATATCTTTCATTGCTTCAATTTGTTAATATATTACTATTTATTTACTTTTTTTTATCATCTAATTATATACAAATCCTTCTGACTTTAATCTTGTGAAATTTTTAATAGACACGAAAGCTAAAGAGGAAGAAACTTTTCCTTTGACTATTTGAAGTAATAGAAATATTTTATTAATTAGTTAAGTTCAAAATTATTAATTACTTAGATTTTTTAAATGTTGAGTTAAACATAACTAAATATTTATACTGATTGTACATTTCACTAGGCTCAGTCTATTTATTTATTTTATTTGATTGTAGATTAAAAATGCTTTATGAAAACAAGCTCAGCATATTTTATTACTAGAGTCTATAAATAGTTTCATTATTTTCCTAAAAATTTTAGTAGTATTGCTAAAATAAAACTCATTTTTCTTTTTTCTGTATTTGAAATCATGAAGGCAAAATTATTAGTTAACTAATGAATTAATTGCACTATTTAGAATTAATAATTTTCAGTAAATAATTTGTGGGAATGTATAGACGAAAACATAAAATAAAACTAGCAAATTTCTGATCATAAAACTAGGAAAATCTGAGCTAATATTATTTCAACTCATTTCTAAGTATGATCGGTAACGGTGCATTTTCTAAAGATATAAAAACTTTATTCACGCTTACAATTTAAAACGAAGAACTTGATTGATAAGCAGATTAGAATGAACAATTCTAAAATATCATTAAAATTAAAAGCAAGCAGAAAATTCATCTTGAAATCAGTCCATTGAACATTTAAAAAAAATAATTTAAATTCAGAGAAATTTTTTTTTTTTTTTTTTTGTACAGGTCCTTGTATTTTGCGCTGCTTTGGTAGCTACCCGAGCTTCTGCTGTCGGATATGGAGCAAACGTTCTGTCTGCTGCACCTTTGGGAATCGGAAAAGGATTGGTGGCTGTTCCAACTATATCTACAGTGTCTTCCCAAAAGTCAGTCATCAACCACGTAGCACCCTCTGCTAGAGTTGCGGTTGCTGCTGCCCCAGTCGCTCTGGTTGGTAACGGTATAAATGGATACAATGGAGTTGGCAATGGAGTCATCGCTGGAAACGGTCTGCTTGGCAATGGACTCATCGCTGGCAATGGCATCCTCGGAAATGGACTCATCGCTGGTAACGGCATGCTTGGCAATGGACTCGTTGGAGGTCATGGAATTGCCAACAATGGAATCATCGCTGGTGGATACGGAATTGGAGCAGCTGGTCTTGGACATGGCACTGCAGCAGTATCTTCTCAGAAATCTGTCATTAACCATGTAGCCCCAGCTGCTCGAGTTGCAGTGGCAGCCGCCCCTGTTGCCTTGGCCAACAATGGATATCTCGCCAGTGATCTTGGCTACGGAATTGGTGGCAATGGAGTCATCGCTGGTAATGGAATCCTAGCTAACAGAGTTATTGGTGGTCACGGAATTGGTCTTGGAAAAGCCATTTTGTAAATTATTTACCAAAAATGCATTCAAACTTCCTTTGGGAACTTATTTGCAATGATCAAAGATACTTTTTGTTTTTATTGTTAAAATGTATAATTGTTGATTAAATTATTAATAAATGCTTCATTTTTAATTAAATGTTTGTTCATTTATTTTTTGAAGCTTAAATTTGCATATATCTTATAATGCGGCAGTAAATTTAATGTTTATGTTACTACATAAATTTCAAAAATGAAAGTTATTGAGATAATTGTACTTTTGTTTATTTTCAAACTATGTAATATTATATTTATTTTATAAGTTGAAAATAATGTTTTACTTACATAGATTACATTTATTTTACTGATTTTTAACTAATTTATGTTTTTAGTAATTATGTTTTCACAAAAAATATACTTTTCTAGGTTTTATGATTCATAAAATAGCAAATTTTCATCAATTAATTACTTGAACAAATACATTTGTTTTTTAAAGTCAGTTTTCAATTTTTTAAATTTTTATTTCAAAAAGGTCTTATGATTTTAAAATCTTTTTTTAATGTGACAAAACAGTTTTTATTTATATTCGAAAACAACTGTAGATAAATATATCAAAATATTTCAGCAACTTGTAAATTTTGAAACTTTTTGAAATTTTATATACATAATATAAGAAACAAATTATTCATTAGGAATTTATTTAATTTTTTAGGATTAAAATTTAACTTATTTTTCTATTCGATATTCATTTTTAACAACAAAAGCACAACATTTTACTCAGGCACTTATTTCTTATCTAGGATAATTAGTTTATTACATCATTATTAATTCGCAAAAAAGTAAGTTTTAAAATTAATTTTATAATTTATTTCATTTTTTAATGATTTCATTAGCATCAGACTATTTTTATTACTGGAAAAATTAATTAATTGAGATAGACTATGAAAACTATGAATTTTTATGAATACATGAATGCAGCTCTAGAAAATCTACATTTATATTAAAATAATGAAGCAAATTTTCTGATGTTCAATCGTAATTTATAATTATTTGCCATAATCACACATGGACAAATCTAATGTGTAGTTAAAACTTTTACTAATGGAATTAAAAGCAGTATAAATATAATGTTCTCTATGAAACAAACTTAAGGACATTACTGAGATTCTCGAAAGTAAAAGTTTGCTATCAAGTTTAATTAATGAAAACTACGAATTTCTAGAAATATATTAATGTAGTACTAGAAAATCTACATTTATATTAAAAAAAGGAAGCCAATTTTCTTATGTTCATTTCTAATTTATAATTCTTTGCCATAATTACACATGAAAATCTATTTAGTTAAAAGTAGTAATTATAATAATCTGTCTATCTATTTTAGTTAAAAGATCTAAAGATCTTAGAACTACAAGATAATCTCTAACTAAAATAGATTTTTAGATCTTATTAGATCTAAAAATTTATTTTAGTTCAAAGTAGTAAAATTATAATAAACTCTATGAAACAAACTTAAGGACAGTACTGAGATTCTAGAAAGTAAAAATTTGCTATAAAGCTAAATAATTGTTTTGGACGATCATAAGCTGATGTGGTTGAAAATTATTATAATGTTATATGTTTTAATATTAAATTGCTATTATAAAAAAATTGTACAAATTATAAAATCAAAAATAAAATTCTATGAGTGTCATCAATTTGAGAGTTAATTAAATTATTTAATTTAGCTAACGTGAAAGACTTAAGAACATTACTACCTAACATAAACTTACTTTTTTATAGAAAAATGGAATGAGGGGAGTTATTACATAAAGCTGGAGGAGTGGAGTTCTTATAAATAAAAAAATTTATTAAGATTTGAGAAAAAGAGAAAAAGTAATGCAGCACATTCTCCTAATTCACTGTTTCACAACGTATAGTAGTAATATAAAAGAGCGTGCCTCGGTGTAACCAGATTGGTGCAAACATAATCCTCACATGATCATACACTTCACGAGACTTTTACTTTGTAGTATAACATATGCGATGATAGCTTGGCTATTTTTGGCTACAATCTATATTGTTGGCTACTATTATCCTATGCTGTTGGCGCGAAGGGGAAAAAAATGTTTACTATCATATAACGATTTTCAAAAAAAAAAAAAAAAAAAAAAAAAAAAAAAATGGTTCATTTTTTTAGCTGTCAATAAATTTAAATATTATTTTTTTAAATATTTGACATTTATAGTCTATGAATAAATTTTCTAGTGTAATATTTTCACTAAAAAAAGGATTAAAAAAATAAAATATTCCTTTATATGAATTTTCTGCATTGATTTATTATATTTAATATAAAATTATCGCAATTGTAAACAAAATAACATTTCACATTTTCAATAACGCACATTTTTTGCATCTATTTTTGCATAGTTATATGAATGTATGACTTGAACAATTATTAGTCAATTTAAGATTCTTGAGGATAAAGTTTTATCCACCTCAAAACGTTCTACCATGTTGTTTTTTTTTCCATAATTTTTTATTAACAATCATTAGTCAACTTAAGAATCTTGATTATTAACTTTTATTCATTTCCAAACATTCTACCATGTTGTTTTTTTGTTCCATAATTTTTTTTATTAACTTAAGTAGTTTTAATTTAAATCTGTAAAAAATGAGTCGTTCCTTCTGTTAACCTTCTCATGCATCTTTTAAGTAGTCCCACCCCACAATTTGAAAACCATTGACTAAATCTATTATGTCTAGCCCATTTAAAAATCTTATTGCAGCTGTCAGGATGATAACTATAAAATATGACTTATCAAATGCATCTATTGACTTTCAAATTTATAGATTCCATATTCGAATGAGTTGTATCCACGTATATATTCACTCCATCTCCGCCGATGCGATAAATAAATACTCATTAATTTAATAAGTATTTAATGTTTTTTTAATTATTAATTATTTTAATTAAATTATTTTAATGTTTTTAACGTTTTTTTCGCATTAACCAAGCGCAATAGTGATTAGTCAAACTTTTTAATCATCGATTGTTTTTAATAACTTTATTTTTTATTTTATTTATTTATTTATTTAATATTTATGTTTAAAATTCTCGTTTACAAATTTATATACGCAATTAGAAAAAAAAAACAATATTCATGATAACTAGACCAATGATTTGTGATAGAAACACGATTTTTAATTTAATGTATAATTCAGGAATAACTACATCGAATGAAATAATCATCTTCCTTATTTTAATCTACTACTGTGTCCAAAAAGTAAAACCAATTTTCACTTTAAAATTCCCGGAATTGTAACTTTTTTTCTTTTCCTTTCTAGGTTGCTGGGACTGTCCTTGACATCTATGAAATTTGACGTCAAAATATTCATTAGTGTTTGAGTTACGCTTCGCTTTGTGAGACGCTAAAACTGATTCCGGCGATTTTTGAAATGTCTGAATTCATTGAGCAAAGAACTTGCATTCAATTTTATTTCCGGAAACGTATAGAATGATGCAGAAGGCATTCGGTGAGCATTCATATATCGGAAAGAAATGTTTACAAGTGGTATAAACAGTTCAAAGAAGGCGCAGAACGCTTTAAAGACGAAGAGCCCTCGGATCGACCACCCACCGCAACCGACGAAGCTCACGTCCAAAAAATTAAAGATTTGGTGCTTGCAAATTGTCTATTTACAATTAGAGACCTTGCTGATAATGCTGGAATTTCAAAAGGATCGATCAATTTTATTTTGGGCCTCAAACGCGTCAAATCTCGATTAGTACAGAAAACACTGAATGCGCCTGCTCACACTGCATTGATTCTTCGTGACCATATCGTTCTACAACCACCGTATTCACACCGTCGGACTTCTGGCTATTTCCTTAACTCAAGATTTAACTCAAAAGACTACTCCGGAGACGCCGTTTTGAGGCGATTGAAGAGATTCAACGTGAATCGCAGCGCGCTTTGAAGGCCATCTCTGCAGATGAAAAAAGTTGGCATAAGTGCATTGTGCCCTGAGGGGATTACTTTGAAGGCGATGAAATAAATTTGGAAGAATAAATAAAGAGTTTTTGAAAAAAAATAATTGGTCTTACTTTTTGGGCACAGTAGTATTATCAAAATCTGAAATCTCTTTTAAGCAATTATCAATTTCCTCTATTAGAATATATATATATATATATATTGACGGGAGCTGACAAACATATCATTGAGTCTTGACGAAAATATAAAAAAAAAATCGTAAATTCAAGAAAATTAAGAATTTTAACAGCATCCAAAAAAAAAAAAAAAAAAAAATCCGGAAACTTAAATACTCCCTTTCTAGAATCCAACATTAACACTTTTTGTAATTAGCCTTATTTATCCTCCGCGTACATTGATAATATTACTGATTAATTAATATTCATTTACTTGACAGCATTTTCCCAAGGATAATAACTAAGACAGACAGGCCTGATGGCCGAATGGCTAGCGCTTTGGCGTTCGGTACCATAGGTATCGGGCTCAAATCCCGGCTTTGTCATGGGTGTTTGTAGCGGTTCGGAATCCACTTTAAGCTGTAGGTCCCGGTCCTAATAGGATTGTAAAGCGTTGCGGGGGTATTGTTACTCCTGCGTCCGTGGCTTACCATCAAGTTACACACGCACCCTGGGTAATGCAAACTGAGTAACATCGGTTCAACTCTTATGGCGAATGATCACGGTCTATTTGCCAGCTGCATTAGAAGAAAAAAAGAAAAGCGATAAAATATTAATTCTCTTTTTCATCCGATCTCTTCCTGTATCTGAATGAACCTCGACGTTCTATTTTGTAGGTCTCAGTTCAATTAATTTTTCATCTTTCATGTCATCGAATTTATTTTTAGTTAAAGATTTTTCTGAGAAAGCAACTGATTTTTCGCTATAAATTCTTTGTGTTTAATATCGTCATTTGTAATTTTATATGCATTCTTACATAAAATTAAATAATTACAGAATTGAAAATCTAATTTTAAATAAATCTATAAGAATTAAATTTAATTTTAAAAAATGGTCAATTATCTTTCTTTCTTATAATTTTAAATATTTTGCAAAGGAAATTTTTAATTTTGGTTAATTTCAACAGAAATTGTATTTCACTCTGCTTCTACAGAACATTAAGCCCTGTTTTGCTAATTTTTCACTGTAAACCCTGTCTCGCTGATTTTTTTCTGTAATTTCCCTTATTAATTAAAAGTAAATTAATAAAATCTAAATAGAAGATATAAAAGGAAAGGATTTGGGGATGATGTAGAAAAAAAATCTGTAACAAATTTTACGAAACATGTGATAACAATAGAAAAGGAAATAGTATAATTTTTCATTAACCAATTAATAAATAAGATAATACGCGGAAAGTTATACTTGAGAGAAAATATTTTAAAACTTGTTAATAAATTCGGTTAGCTATTACACATTAATGATAGTTGATATTAGTGATTTCATTTCACGAATAAGCAGTAATATCAATAGATGCATGATTAACGAATAACATTTCTAAAACCCAGTTGCAATATACCTAAAAACACTAATCAAAAATATTAAAACTCAACTAAAAATAATTTAAATTCTTTTAACTCTATTTGTAAAAATGCGATGGCAATAAAAAAATTCTTTGTTTAATAAACATTGAAATTTTCTAATATTGTTTCTCTCGTGCATCTTATATTGTTATAAAATGAAGTAAGCGTGGAAAATGAAATGCATTTTAAAGTAGTAATGATACCTTTACTGCGTATTATTGAAAGTCTGAAGTTAGTTTATTTATTTATATATTTTTTTTTAATCTTATTTTTCAAGTATTTAGAAAAATAGAATATAAATAAATCATTAGAAGAATATAATATTAATATTTATAATACCATTATTGCCATTACATTTTATTACTTGATTTGGAGTAGTTAATAAATAGAGCATTGAGTTTTCGAATTGAATAATATTAGGTTCTCGAAATTCATCAGGCGAAGTTAAATAAAATAAAAACGTCCATGTTTATGCTGGAGACGGGCAAGATAAATCTATAAGTCGGTGAAGGGTCGTCTTCAGGCTTAAGCTGCAGATGTGAATCCAGTATCCTTTATATCAGTCTCGAGGAATGCTTATTTGTGGTCCATAGCTTACGCAGTTAAGTCGTCTGGCTTCAATTGCAATCTCTACTTTGAAATCACTAATCAAAACTAAGAGACTCATTGTCAATTGTGTAAAACATTTCGCATCAATAGACATGCTGCTTGATGGTAATTTTTCTATCATACGACACACAATTTCAGACATTTACTCTAAAAATACACCCGGAAGGAAGTGTATCCTCTTCATAGGACAATCTTTAGGCTGCTTGTGACATACATAAGTACACCGATTCCACAAATTTGCAACAAAAGAATATGGTTGCAGTGTAGAAGCCTTCCCTTGAGATTGAAAGGTGAATGGTCTCAGGTAAAACTACCCGACATCGAAAACGAGAATACTTTTGTTATTTTTTGTGTATTGAGTATTAAATTTTATGCACAAAAATTCAACGTGCTTTTAACCATTCTGTTTTATTACACCATGCCTTTAACCATTCTCTTTCATTATACAATGCTTTTAACCATTATCATCCTGAATGGCTCAACAGCCCCATGGTGGGGCAAGGCCGTCTGCTCGCTGACAGATTTCTAGACCGCAAAAGTTTTCTTTTTACAGGGTAGGGTTGTCAGAACTACGCCCAACGCTCTGCAGTCAAATCAGACTGCGACCTACGGTTTAAAGTGGATTCCGAACCACTACAAACATCCATGGACTCGAAACCGAAATCTGGAGCACAGAGTGACAGAGATGCTTTTAATCATTCTGTTTTATTATACCATACTTTCCACCATGGGTTGTTTGCGGCCTACAAGGGGAAAGTAACTCGCTTTCCATCCTTTCATAAATGGATCACAATAATATAGGTTAACAAATAGAAATTCTTGTTTTAATCATATATATTTAATAGATTTTACTTCAGAAAGCGATGATGATAGATACTGACACTTCGTAGCGATAACTTTCCATTTTTTTCTTTCACGTAATCGAACTCCACCCAACTTGACCTTGAGAAGGTCATTATTCCACAAAAATTAAAATCAGTTATAATCAAGTTTGAGAAATGGAAGTCACGTACATAGAGACAGCGTTTTGTAGGAAAATATTTTTATTTATTTGATTAAAATAGTTCGCAGTGAAAGTGATTGAATATTTGCCAATCAAAGTTTGAAAATTAGAGTAGTATTAACCTTGAGCATTTAAAATAATGCAAAGGAAATCTGGAATAAATGTATAGAAAGCGAATAGCATCATTTAATAAAAGAAATTGAAGGAAAAAACACATGTTCTTACAACGAAGGGGAAAAAAATAAGAATTTATAAGGAACTTTTCTACATTAACCTTATATTTATTCAGATTTAAAACCATTAATAAAGGATCTTAGTTTTTTAACAGGAAATTATTAATTCAAACCAATGGACAATTATAACATTTTTTTTTTTTTTGCATTGTATGGCAATATTTAAAAAAATATATATATACTTTCGTCTAGAGATTAGGTTATTATTGGTCAATTAATGAACTTAATCAATTGTCTAAAATTTGATAAATTATATCAATATATTACATGTTAATTTTAAAGAAAACCGAATTTTAAGTATAAGAAGAAGAATAAAAAAAACATTAATGTAAAACTCAAATAAGAAATTATGAAATACTTTTCTTTAATATACTTACACTTATCTTGATAAAAAATATTGTATGTAGTTTTATAATTGGCAAAAGAATTAAATTTTTTAAATTTAATAAACTTTTCCTTATCAAATTACTCTTTGAATTTTTAATAGAATATTTTATTTCAGATATAGACTTTGCCCCGTTTCTCGATCATATTAAATAACTATTGATTATTTTATAGATACAATTGTTAACATCTAAGCTAAGTTTTATTTACACTATTTCGTTAAAGCCTATATTTTTGTTATATTATGGAAGTTAGATACAAATTTCTAAAATAATGCTATCAGTTTTAATACAAAATATAAATTATGCTATTCACAAACGGACATTTTATTTACATTTTACAGACATAATTGAACTGTTCAATAAATAGGAAAGAAAATAATTGACTACGAAAAGTTGGGTGAAATACAATCAAAACCAAATTTAATGCAGGCAAATGTATTGACTCCAATTTTATGAAATGAATCGTATGTCTGTTGTAGTATAATCGTATATCTGTATAATGTAGTTTTCTGTTAAATAACTGAACCCTTTAAAGTATAATTCTTTTCCCTCAAATATAATTTGTTCATAGTTTTTTTCGTATTAAAATAAAAATATTGTTTGAATAATGAGCAAAAATTTTCCTTCAGTTTTAATTACTTTCGTTACAGAATTTCAGATATAAATTTAGTTATTAAAATTGCATATTAGAATTATTTGATTCAAGATTAGAGAGAATTTCTGAACTTGAATCATCATATATAACTATAGATAATTGTTATTTTCATCATTAAAGAAATAAATAACAGAAAATAAATGTATGCGGTAAGTTATGCATAATATATATACTTGGAAATATGTATATGTGAGCAATATGCGAAACCTAAAAAAATACAACATTTAAGCTTTCATATCTTTTTCTATGATTTCATATCAAGTCTCCGTAACCAAAATTACGAAACAAATTTTTATTATATAGTTTTTAAATCAATAAAAATCGTATTTTTAATTGTCCTCAAATTTTCATACCATCAAATCGCGCCGGTTTTAAAAATTGACTGATTCCATTAGTTAGGATATTGTAAGCATTAACGTACAAAATATGAAGTATTAGTTTACAATTTATTTTCTAAACTATTATTATATTCTGAAAAATATGATAATATTAGAAGAAGAAGAATCTATTATTAAAGATTAATTTCATAATTTATTTATTTATTTTTTAAGAATTCTTGTAAACGAACGACGGTGGCTTTGTTTAGTCCAATTATGGTTATTTAAGGCCAGTCATTAAAATCTCAAACCTTAAAATCTGCAAAATATTTTCTTGTTAAAAAATCTATCAAAGCTACAGATTTTTTATTTTAATGTTTTTTATTATATCGGGTAAACTCGTGTTTGGTTTAAAACAAGGAAAGCTAGCTCAAAATACTTCATAAGTCTTGAAATAAAAATTAAGTTTCTCATGAATTAACATCTTATCTTCAAGTTGTGAGTATATATAGGCATATTCAGGTTAATGTATCCAACTTCATTAAATATGTTGCCAAAGTTTTCAAAAAGCCCAAATCAAAACTTTTATCAGTTTTGGAATAAATAGAATTTTCTAAGGAATTGAATTTTGTCATTAATGTGTAACTTTTGATACAGTAAAAACAATTTTTGTATCTTTCTCAAATATTAAGGCGATATATTTTGCACAGTATTAAAAGCAGCATACTGCAGTGTAATAATAACTTGAATAAATTGTAATTTATAGCAATTTTTATGACATTGTAAAAGTTAAATTTTCAAAATTTTATACTAAAATTCTTCTCTAATTTGTATTTTTCAAGTTATCACTTAGCTTGTAACATATTGTCTTCTGCTTTGTCAGAGAAGTTTTCCATTCGAAATATATTTGAATTCTTACAACAGAATTTAGTGTTTGGTGCCGTTAAATTTCGACATAAATTTTTAGTTCTATGAAGATTTAATTAAAAATGAAAGTAAATTTTTTTGTAGTAGATTTGAGTAGTATTTTTATCAAAGATATGGTAACATTAAACAACTGTAATTTTTTTAAAATGTCGTCACACCTAGTCACATACCTAAGAAAGAATTCATTAAAGGCTGTTAAATAACATGCCAGACATGACGTAGTCACAAATAAGTCAAAAGTAACAAAATTTGATTTAAAGATAAGACAACCAAAGATTATGAAAATAAAACCATTTAATCATTATAGTGATGGTGAAATTGTTTTCACCCCGGGAAGTCTAACAGAGATACTGCCTCGCATTCACGCAATGTGCGGAAGGAAACCCGGTAAAACTCCCGCCAGGCAGCCTGAACATATAATACATATATACAAACAAACATATTGAAAATTTATATGTTGTAGACGTTCTTGGTGTTTCTATACGTTGATTCCAAAACACATTCGACGTCAATTCCCCTCAGCGCAGCAATTTGAGCAGCTACGTGTATCGCCATTCCGGGGTGTGAATTTCTAGTACCATATGGACTCTAAAACAAAAAGAAAATAGAATGAGCCTTTAAACTAATTAATCGTCAACAAATTATTTCTAAAATATCATAAAATATTTTAATATTTTAAATTTTAATTAAAGAATTACAATGCATAAAAATAATAATAATAAATGTCAAAGTCCAATCACTTAAAAGCCTTTTATACAAAAATTAAGGAAGCCCGTTTATAAAAAGAGTCTTTTATACTATAGAGTTACAGAGAAAGAATTAACCTGAAGATGTGTCTTAGTCAGATAACAGTAAAAGCCAATTTGTAATAATCTGCCAAAAATGGTCAAAATAATTTTGAAACAGAAAGTTTTTCTTCTACCGATTTAAATGACTACATTTAGATGCATTTCATGGTGAGCATTTCATGCTAATTTGTATTTTAATTAATTCTGTTCTAAAAATGTGAAGAAAAAAAAATCGACGTACTTTCTTTGGTACGAAATAGGGTGCATCGGTTTCCAGTAGCAGCCGATTCAGTGGAATTCTCTTTGCGACCTCGTGGGTGTCTTTGGCTGATGGAAATGTCACAAGGTTTGTGATTCCGATATGAACATTGGGAAAGGCGTCCATCCACTTCTGCGCCCATGTCCAGCTGTCGGTGAAGCAGTGGAGATGAAATGTCAGGTATTTGGGAAGAAACTAAAATAGAAAAGTTAAATTTAATTAATTTAAGACATGTACAAAGCATAGCGTTCATATTTAGAGACTTTAAAAAATTTTCAATTATATTTTAATATTAAAATGTATAAAAGAGTATAAATTTTAAGTTAGAATGAAAAAAGGTGTTTTAAGTGTAAACTTATTTAATATAATTATGCGTTAAAATATATTGGGTTTATAAATCATTGAAGTTTATTTATTATTAAAAATTATTTTGAAAATTAATATCAACATCAAACAAATATATAATATATTTGTAATGTTATAAAAAGTAAACTTAAAAATCTAAAGTAATTTAATTTTAAGGCCTGTTAAAATAATAAATTATGTAAAAGTTTTCAACTATATATTTTTATTTTGTCTCTACTTACTTCTTTTAGGATGCTTAAGCAATCTTCGTGTGCATCGCGACAATGAATAACCAATCTCATTTTTCTGTCGCGTGCAATTTTGAGCTGTCTTCTCAGCACAGCCTGTTGGACATCTTTATGGCAGTTGTTTCTGCCCGAGTAATCCAGACCGATTTCTCCCAGAGCTCTGACCTTGGGATGATTCAGGGCGAGCTTAAGAGCCTCTTCCACTTCGTCATT
>BPLQ01012566.1:0-20257 GCA_021605075.1 Caerostris darwini | reverse complement strand
AAGCATCTACAATTTAAAACTAATTTTCTATAAAATAATAACTATTAAAATAACAATTTATTAAGTCAATTTTTGTTGACGAATAACTCTCATATTACTAATTTTTGCTACAAGTTTACTGCTATTGTTCGTTTCAATTCAACAACCCATGTTTAAGCTTTATGTCTTTGAAATAGTAAGTAGCACATAAGAAATAAGTTTTTATCATGATTTTACTGTACTTTACAGAGCATCAGTCCAGGTCTCGTAGAGACGGAGTTTGAATACAGATGTTTCAAAGACGATCTTGATACTGCGAGATCTATCTATGAATCCATCAAATGTCTTGAACCTGAGGATATTGTGCAAACAGCCCTCTACATCCTAAGTGCTCCCCAAAGAGTGGAAGTGCACGATGTATTACTCAGACCTCTAGAACAAAAGGTGTAAACGAAAATTTATCTATTGCTTTGCAAAGTAAAAAAAAAATGTTTTCAGACTTTGAATTTACATATTCAAAAATAGGCATAATATAAATAAAAACCTGTGAAGTGTATGAATTATCTTGCATTGTGTGTGGAAAATTGAATATAAAAATCAAAACAGAAGTGTTGTAAAAAAAGAAACATTTATTTAAAAAAAGGAATACGACGAGCATAGTAGTAGCGACTGCAAACGAAGTCCAAAAGAAAATTTACAAATATATACAAGTTCTGACAAAAGTTCAAAATTTCCATATAAAATGGTTGTTGATATGGCTATAAAATACATCAAGGTTATATAAGAGCTTTGCAGAAATCAAAATAATCGATTTTACCATTACATAATTTTAAAGTTTTAGTATTTTTGTAATGAATTTTCCTATTGTGAAAGACTTATTTTTAATCGAGATTAGTTATCTAATAATGTGTATGTTTCAATTAAACACGTTTTACTTTACCTAAATATTTATTTAATGGAATTAATCAATTTGAATTCTGGAAAGCTCACATGAATTCAAAGGAGCACTTTTACGACACAATTCAACATCACATGACTGACTATCGAATCTTACAAAATGGTAGAAAAATGCAATATGGAAAAGTCGTTGATTACATGGCCACTTGCTGACTTTTCTTGACTTTTTTACGCCTCCTGTAAAACGAAATTAAGTTAGTCATATAAAAATTAATACACAATTCCAAACTTTTGTATATCCAGTTGCAATCCCTTCTCAATTTATGTTTATATTTCATTTATAAATAGTACAAAAAAATTTCACTATATTTTTTACTCATTTTTTTTTCTCGCATTTATTTCAGCAAGCAATAATGAAAAATAAATTTTATGTGAAGTTTCATTTACTCCTGCTGTTTATCCGCAGGTAATTTGATTACAAATTCTCGACAAACTATATGATAGTAATGGAATTTGAATTTTGATATACTGAAAAGCATCCAGTACCTCCTGAATTTCTAAAACCAAATGCTTGTACCTCTTGCACACAAATAGACAGGAGTAACTAACAAGATTAGATTTTGAAGTACTTTTTATCACTAATGTCTAACTATAGAAACTTTTTAGTGCATAAAAAATAGTGATTTATATTTGATACTATTAATTATTAAAGTGATTGTAACAGTTTAATTTTAAATATATACATTTTTTTAAGGATTTTGTCTTATGCATACCGAAAAAAAAAAAAAAATCAACTGAGTGAGGGAAAAGAGACAACTGTCTCATTTATGTATTATGAGGCTGTCAATGAAACCTTTATATAAGTTATAATAATTGCTATAGTCTCTTTGTCCCTAAAAGTAGGGGATTTTAATGTATATTACCAATGAAATTGAACCTAAGTCCACCTACATTCTAACTGCGTACATTATCATTACCACAGTCAGTTTAAAAGGTATAAGTACAAAAATGAATTTTCTTCATTTTACTTCCAGCCCAAAAGAATTTAAGAAATGGAATTTATAGATGGTTATCTTAAGAGACAGTGCAATTTCAAAAATTGTTTTTGCATTTTCTCTGAGTCCACTTATTTATAAAAAACAATTTTTATATTTTCAGAAAAAATGTATTACAATGCATATATGTTTCTAAATTATTGAAAAATTAATAGATATTAAACAATTTAGTAATGCTAACTCTTTGCTTTATTTCGTAATATTCTCACAAAAAAAATTCTTTTAATACCATAAACAAATAATTATACTTTAGTAAAAAAACTATCAATGTAGAGACAAATGCTACATTATCTGAATGAAATCATTATCTGGTTATTCAGATTATGAGAATATGGAATACAATTAGTCTTTTTTTTATTTCATTTTAAAATTATATGAAGTATATTTAATGAAATTTTCCAACTTACAATCTAAAAACTTATCGTGATGCAGAAAAAAAAACCACATAAGACATTAATGAAATCGGAAATAAAATAAATTGTCCCTTTATGATTGATTGCACAAATCCTAAACATGCCTTTAAATTATGTATACAGAATATAGAAGCATCTCTAAAAATTTCTGGCAGTATAAAAAATTGATATAATCATAGTCTCAAAACTTATATGAAAGAAATTTTGAATCAGTTTTCAATTGTCTAATGAAAGCTCTGATGAAAAAATATGCAAATATTTTTAATATTATTCAATGAAATGTGTTTTACCCTACTTCCATAATTATCTTGAATTTTTTAAAAGCTTCAATTTATTTTAATTCCCTTGATTTTATGTATACTTTTAGGAAATTGTAGAGCATATCACTAAATTTATAATTCAAGCTAGATATATTTTTGTATATGATATTTTATATAATGAAATGCATAATGTAATAGAACAAACATGTTGGGCTCATAAAATGGTTCTACTGCATACAATACTATTCCAGTGATAATGTAATCAGGCTTCAGGTTTGAATCCTGGAGGTGGCATGGGTGTTTATAAGTGGTTTGGAATCTACGTTAAATTGTAGTAACTGTAAACCGGACTAATTAACCTAAAGTGTGCAAGAAAATGACACTAGAGTGACAAGTCAAACAAACAGATGTTGTAATCAGATTTTTTTTTTTTTTTTTATGAAATAAGCACATTTCTAAGAAGAGTGTATTGTAAATAATAATAATAAAAGTGTGATAAATGTGCACTACTTATAAAATTCCTTTTGAAGTCTTTACCTATAATTACTACACATTTAACAGAAATAATGCTTGTTAATCTGTGCTAATATATGCTGTATATATTGCTATGCACATTATTTGGCCCATAATGTGAAAACAAAATATTCACCTTCTACATTTTGGGGCGTGCAACAGGTAAATCCCAGGGCACATCATAGGCATCATCTTGGGCTGATCCTGTAGCAGCTATTACTTGCTGAGGAGGAGGGAAATAGGTGGCACCCTTATGAGGAAGGGTATAATAGGCTTCTGCATATAGGGATACACGAGCTGGAAAGAAATTATTAAACATTTACTTTCCCTGTAAGAAGGAATTCATTAAATTTATCCATATGATTCCTAACATATCAGAAATATTGTGATATAAAACACGAAGGAATATTAGTAATAATTAATTTTTTTTAACTTGAAGGAATAAAACTTTAAACTTGCCTTTTCAGAACACCCCTCTATGTGTAGATTTATTTTATTAAATTAAAACTAAGCATAGATAACATGTTATTTTATGCTATATCATCAGTTTTTGTAAATAGTGTAATGTTAAGCTATAGTATCCTAAAGAAATGGAACGAATAGTTGTTCATAAAAAAAGTATATAACATTAAATCACTACATCCGTGGAAAATATAAATCAGATATATATGACATTTTTTTTATTCACAATTAAAGCTAATTGGTAGCATAAGTGGACATTATTTATTTGAATATTTATTGTTTTTTCTGTGGGAAAATTTTGTCAATATAAAAATTAAATGTAATCAAATAGATTCTTTTCCACTTGAAAGGTTTGTCTCTGAAGAGATTAAAAAGCACTATCGGCTTATATATACTGATAAAGTTATCCAATGAACGATGTAATGTTTATAATAATACATTAAAATATAGAATACAAAACAAATTAAATGAAGTATAAATTGTATTCAACATTTATTCGATGCCTTTTTTAATGCAAGTAATATTTGTAATAACATCAAACATAGTTGCAAGTAATATAAAAATTTTAAAAATGTGGCTAGAAGAAACTTTTCACTAGATATTCACATCAAATCAAACGAAAACAAATCGTGCTTTTAATCAATTGAAAATAAAAACTATACCGATTTTATGACAGATTTAGTGAATAAATTTTAATGCCTATGACTTCACAGATATCATAAACAGTTACACTCATTAAATTGGTCATCCATTGAAAGGTATTTGAAGAAAATTAGTTGCATTGATAAAATATTTAAAAAAAGAAGTCTTTCAATAAGCAACCACCTTTTATTTCAAAGCATGAGAAGAACAATTTATAGGAGGGGGAGGAATTTAACAAAAGTGAACTGATACAAAAAAAATATCTCTCCAGGTAAGTAGAAAAACAATTTTACTAATTTGTAAAATAAATAGTAAATTATCATATTATTTTGGGAATAAAACATTACACGATTATTTTACTACATCTTAGCAAATCTATTTGATTAATCATCATATAATTTTTATCAACTAATGAGATTTTTATATTTCTTTGTTCATGTTTCATGAATTTAAAAATTAAAAACTTCATTTTAATAGAAATTCGATGACAAACAACAGAATAAAAATAATGCTTTCAGTAGTTTAATGTATGTTATGGAATATAAAACGTCAAGTATATAATTTACAAAGTAATAATAAATATTATGACAAAAAAATATTGTAAATATCACTATCATGTTATAGTGCTTCTCATTAAATATGCCAAAATTCTGAAAATTTTCTTGGGGAACACTATAAGCATATTCATTTTATAAATTTGTTTCAGTACATATGTGTATTAAGAAATTTTAATGATTGAACTATATACCTGCTTCTCTTTCATCCCTAAATTGGGCTTTCTTCACCCATACCCATGCAACAACAATTACTATAACTATAATGACGATAGATGCCGCTACTGGTATTATGAAGTGCAGTTTCAGAAAATAAGGCGTGTCTCCCCCGACGCTGGCAATAGATGGCGCCATCGCCTTACCTAGAAAAGAAACGGGAATGTCAGTTCAATGTCATCTTGTACATGAAAATGCGTTCTTTGTCTCTTCCATAATAAGTGAGGGCAACCTTTTTTGGCAAACTATCACCTTGTTTGGCAGTTTTATTTTCGAAATATTAATATTTATATTTCAATTAGGCGTAAATAATATTTCATTTATGTAAATATATAACCATTTATGTAAAGATAATGTCAAAATAAGTTATTTAAAATTGTATTACTACAAATTTTAGTTTTGTATTTTTTGTACATTTTATTTGAACTGTTTTGAATAAAATAAAAAGGAATGTCAGATAACAAAATACAGTTCGTTCAATAATTAATGGAAAGTCAAATATAATCATCACTAGCTGTAAATACTTGTGATTAGTAGCACTTAAAAAAAACTATTAAAAAATAAACTACAAAAAGATATAAAATAAATACAAATTATTCTTACAAATTTAAGATGAATACAAAACATATAAAATCATTCTTACAAATAGAGACAGAATTTTGCAGAAATATCATCATTCATAAAACTGTGTGTGTGTGTATATATATATAAAAAAATAAAAAATCGTATATAGTATATAAAAAATGGTATGATATATGGTATGGTAAATATATATATAAAATGTATATATATAGATAAAATGTTTTCTTTTTGTCACATATATTTAAAAAAAATATTTTGTATAAATACATAAACACATTTATACAACTATGAGGTAACATTTGTATAACCATGTAACTATTAACAAAAGTATTAAATAATTAAATTGAACTATTTTTAATTATACAATTTTTTTAAATAAAATTACAAAATATAAGTAAGAAAAGGAAACAAAATATCAATTTTTAAAATTAACAAAAAAATAAATATAGAAATTTCTCCATATTACACATAATCTGATCAAAATTAAAGTAAAATAATAAATCCATCTCATTAACATAGTTAAACCCTACAATAAATATAACTTTTATGCCTAAAAGGATAAAATATGTGTATTTTAAAGCATTTAAAAAAAAAAAAAAATTTTAATACCATATAAATTTTTTTTTATCTGCCACAATAATTAAATCTGTATAAAGTAATGTGATCATTTTAAATATGTAATTGTTGTTTCAAAACATAATCCACTTTTAACAATAGATACCAAATAAATATCAATTTCAATGTATGTACAATAGTTGAATATGAATAAAATAAACTGTACATCATATTAATGTAACAATAAAATGCTATGCACATTTCCAGTATAGTCCTGAATCACACTCTTTAAACAAAAACTTTAAAAACATGTAATTCATAAGACAGTCCATAAAAGAATGTAAAATGCTTCTATGAAAAGCGGCCAAAAGAATGGAATGCGCGGATTAAATACGTCAGCGACCCCAAGAGCAATTGACTACCCAGCAACCCTTTAATGTGACTCTCCCCCCCCCCTCCCTACAATGATCATTATCATCTGTCCTATGTACGGGAAGGAAGTCGGTTTCGAAGAACTCTTTTGACCCTATTTGGTTTCTAACTATTTCGGTAAAGAAAAGAAAGAAGGAAGGATGTAAAGAATTGTATTGTTTCACTTTCGATTATAACGCGACTACTGTGTCTAATAGCTTGGCTTTGTTAAGTTTTAAATTTACGCAAATGTATCTTGTTACATATGTGTGGAGTGAACACGCTCATTAAGGTCAAAAACCACATAAATTCATATTTAAAAAAACCCTATGAAGTTATATACTAGTATGATATATTATTTTTCTTTATTACATGTTGTTATAAACAAATAAAGATAATAAAAAGCAAATGTGTAATTTGATTTCATATGTAACTATTTTTCTTTATTTCGTGTATTACTTTTCCACTTTTAGTTAGGCATGACCAGAGCATGGTCGATAAATGGATGTTATAAACTACTGGAGGTTTGGTTTGTCGCTCTACGGTCATCTTGTGCACACTTTGGGTTAAACAGACCGGGGCCTACAGTTTAACGTGGATTCCGAACCACAAACAAACATCCATGCCACCGCCAGGATTCGAACTTGAAGCCTGGGATACCAACAAGAAGAGCGCTAGCTACTTGGCCACCAGGCCGCTAAACTACTGGAGGGGGGATTTTAGGTATAACTGTGCCACATAGTATCGCATTATTTATCCATTATTATACAACCTGGTTGTCGAAGGTTGAGACGCTTACAAACGTTCTCACATCATCATCGAATCTCTTTATTTTAAGCAGTAACTGCAACGGACGTCATCCACACAATACAAACTGTGCCTTTCAGCACATTAACTGCCACTTTTAATCTACTGTGTTTAAAAAATCATAAAAAACAGTTTATGATTTTTTTTTTTCTCTTATCAAACTTGATAGACAGCAACATCTAGACTAAGTCCAAGAACCTGTGTAGGCTCCAAATTGTAGAAAAAAGATCTTTTTATTTTAAAGTAACACTAAAGATAAGTGGTAGTGAAACTGAGAAAATGAAATTAAATGAGAATTACAGAAAATTAAAACGATCTATTCATAAAATGAAAACTTGAAAATTCAATTTGTAGAATAAATCTAATGAAGCAGTTGTAAATATTATTAAGCCATTTCAATACAGGATCTTCATTGAAACTTGCGTTATTATAATAATATAATTGTTTTACAAATATATATATATATATATATATATATATTTTTTTTTTTTTTTTTTTTTTTGTTAAATTACGCGAACGATACAAAGGTCGAAAGCGACCATTCAGTAATTTAAGGACGAATTTTAATGTGTTTCTCATGTGTATACCAATCTGTCAAAACATTAAAATTACTTATGTGCCGTGTAAATAAAATTATTTGTTAGGCAAATCAAATGGAAGGGGTAGGCGTAGGGATAATAGACAGAAGCTTGGTTGTGAAGCAGTAATTCGTGTCGTTGCAAAGTGTATAAACAGCAGGTCTTAACAACTGTTCGCAATACGCAATAATTAGCATGTAATAAAAGTTTTTGCTGTGTTATCATTAGCGTAAAGATATCGATGGAAGATGTCAGCGAAAGCTTGTTTGTGCGGATAGCCGTGCTCCAGTAACTGTCATTAACAATGTATTTCATGGTAGTGATGTAATGAATATGACAGAATACACAGCTCATCGTACAGCTAGCTGTACATAGGACCTCAGAGCCATAGTCCCGTTTTTTAAGCCAATACATTATTATTACCCATTGCCATAAACACATTCTGTAGGCACGTAGACATATCCATTGAACTTTTTTCTGGACACAGCTCTTTAAATCAGTCCTGCCAAGTGTGGCTGCAGCTCGAGATGCATGTTCCTTCGGAATAACGTGAATCGACGTAAATGAAAAAGAGGTACTCTTGGTGTCTATCTTCAAAAGATTTACAATTTACCGATAATAGCCAATTGCTGTATCACCGCGCGAGATAACTTGCCTTGTTCTTCGAAATCAAACTGCAACGCATAGGATTAGACGAACGTTCGCCATTTGCACTCAAGTTTAGGAGCAACCATAAGATCAGAAGGTCAATTAGACTAATGATAATGAATCTCATTTTGTGAATGTGTTTAAGCGTTTCATCCATGTAGATATTTGGTTTGTCGCTCTACGGCCATCTTGTACACACTTTAGGTTAATTAGACCTACAGTTTAATGTGGATTCCGAACCACTAGCAAACATCCATGACACCATCACGATTCGAATCTGAAGAATGTGATACCATAGGCGAAAGCGCTAGTCAATTGGTCACCATGCCGCCATCCATGTGGATAAGCAAGTCTTGTACAACGTCTTACGATGGGACGCTTGAAACAACGAGCCACAACCAATGAATTTATAAAAATTAGGCCAACTTCTGTTTCAATTACGATGTTATATATTACGATTAACCTAAGATATCTAGTTGGAGGCATCAGTACCATTTCAAGAATTTTTTACAGTCACAGTAATAACTGCGCTTATTAGATGCGTGTTTTGATTGATACACGAATGATTTAATTGGATAAAGTTCAATCAATATATTACTTATAGACAAAAATGTGTGTATTAATATATTGATAAAAAATATTTGCAATGTTCAATACATGTGTTAATTTTAAAAAAATGAATAAACTATTGATGGAAAAAAGACTTACCTTCTGTGAGAAGCGTCAGAGTATCGCTGGGGTCGCTCACTCCAGATTCGGAGTAGGCAGTGAGATAGACTTGGTACTTAGTACCGCTCTCCAAGGAAGTCAGCTTGAAGCGCTTATCCTTGGAAGGGACATGGACGCTGTGCCAGCTGCCTTCAGAACCAGGACGGTAGTACACCATGTAGTCTAAAATGTACAATCAAAGACTTATGATAATCATTCAAGTATTATAAAACTATGTTTTACTAACCTATGTGGCTTACAAATCATCTTATTTGTATATTGGTGAATGACAACGGAGTTGTATGCCAATGAAATTCGAACCCCGATATTCATTCTTTTCGATAAAAATAACCCTTTAAAATAAGTCGTATGTTTTCAAAGTAAGTTATTTAATCTTCCTTTAATAAAAATACGGACTTCAAAGAAAAATATCGCAATTTTCTAAAATTATTCTTGAAGAAATTATCCCATTTAAATTAAGAGAAAAAAATGACTAACAATTTTATTTTTTGAGCCCTTATTTTTTTTTTTTCTTAACTCTTTGTATTTCTTTATTTTCTTCTGTTGTGATGAACACTGGTATGTCAAAGTCTGACTTGGCTCCTTGACGTTGACTTTTTACGAGGTAAATTTGCAAGCCTCTACTGTCATATTAAACCGGGATCTACGGCTTAAATTATTCAAATATTACAAGATAGATTTCAAACCACTGCAAACATCTACGGCACCGCCGGGACTCCAACCCGAAAACCTGTGGCACAGAGCGCTAGTCACTCGGCCATCAGGCCCCATGGGTGACTTTTTTATCTGCAGTAAAATTTACAATTCTTGAAATAATTCATAAGAATTCCGAAACTTCAAATTTGTACAGGATAATACTGTTGGTACATGGAGTAATTATGTATAAACAAAGAAATGATTAAAAAAATAATAAGAGACTGCATGAACATATGAACACATTTTTGAAAATAACTTTTTAAAGGAAAAAGTTCACAAAAAAAAATTTGAATATAACTGAGTTCCAATCTTTCGAAGTCTTTGACATAAAACTTCAGTTGATTGTTTAGTTAATTTAAATAAAATGATGTTGGTAACACATCAGTAAAATAGGTTATATGCTTCAACATCTGTGAAATGACAAAAGTTGAGAACTTGAATAGATAATTGATACTTACGGGTAAAGACGTTTTCTGGGAGGTCTCTCGGATGTTCCCATTCTAGGAGAGCTGCAGTATCGCTGGTCTCGGATACGTACAGATGTGGAGGTTTTAAGCTATCTGTAATACACATAAATTTTCAATGTTTGGTTATAACATTTTTTTTTTATTTAATTTTTCCATTGCCCTCTGTCAAGTTACATACAGTGGTATGCTGTTTGTGGGTTTGATATACGGGAAAGAAAATTCTGGAATTTGAATTCTGTTGTGATCAATCTCATATGAATGACGACAGCATGCTCATAAACTCACAAGTTCATTATGGTTAAAAAAAAAAAAAAAAAACCAGAAGTCTGACGTTTGCAATAAAGGGAAGGGGCAATGTTTTTTATGGGGATTTTCAAGGGAGTTGTAACAAAGAAATATGTTCCAACACGTTCAATTGTCAATATGAATCACTGTGTCACAGACACCATTGAATTCACTGGTAGAACTTTTGTTTTTTAATAGTCTGTCTTAGCAATTAGAATATGTGGCATTTCACGCTAATTAGCATTACATTGCATTGCATTGCATGATTGTACGCTATGCATTGCGTTATATGCATTGTAGGATCATTCACAGCTTCTGAAACAATAGCGACCATATAAAAAGCAAAAGATTCATAGAGTATTATTTTTCTAAATGATTCCCGTCGATTAAAAAAAAAACACAATTAAAAATTGTATCGTGTATGAATGTTTTAGTAATTGCCCATGCTCGAATGATTCGTAAGATATTGGTGAATTTTAATAAATAAATGATAACTAGTTTATTTTGGGTACAGGCAAATGAATCATATTAGGATCTTTTAATCTGAAAATCATATTTAAATCTTCCTATATTGAAAATCATATTTGGATCTTCATGAAAATTATAGTTTGGCTAGTAAGTTTAATCATTAATGGTAAAAACAAATTTTGACTTCGTTCAATAATAATAAAAGAATTATTTAATTATTTTTATTGTGGGAAGAAAAAAAAAAATTTTTTTTTTTTTTTTTTTTTTTTTTTTGGTAAAGAAGCAAATTAATCATATTCAGATATAATATGATTCAGATACCATCCTAAAAATCATATTACGATTTTTTCATATACAGTACATTGAAAATCATATTTGGATCTTCATGAAAATTACAGTTTTGTTAGTTAAGTTTGATCATTAATGGTAAAAAGAGATTTTGATTTCCTTCAATAATAATTTTAAAAAAATTCTTTTTATTGCGGGAAGAAACACACACAAAATTTTTTTTTCCTGGCCAAAGAAAGGAGTTAAGCGGGTATCCAACTAACGTACAATATTGATTTGTACAAGTTTGACTAACGTACAAGTTTGATTTCTTTGCATGTTGTAGTGTTGTCACTAACAAGGTTTCAGCTTTGGTGTGAAAAATTTCAGCTGGGAATTAAATATGATGGTTATGAGGATACCTCACCTTTGTCTGAAGTCTCTACGAGTAATTCGTGAGACTCTGGCCCGGATCCCACGGAATTGAAAGCTTTGACGACCACAGAGTAGCGAGTGGCTTTTTGCAGTCTTGTCAATCTGTGGTCCAAGTGAGTGGATCTTCCAGCTGTCACAGTGTGGAACGCGAAGGGCTCCATGGACTGGTGGCGTTTGTGGCCGACGTAGTAGCCGAGCAAGCGGCCATTCCAATGCTCACGAGGTGGAGCCTGAAACATCGAAAACGATCATTGTTACAACAAAAAAATCGAAGAAAATAATTTCATTTTAAAAATAGCGGCATTTCGAAAGTACCTAACAAATTGATTACTGGAGAATCACGATCTATCACTAACATAATGAAAGGGATTAACAGATTGAATATGTGCCATAAGAAGTGAGACACAATTGAATCATCTTCGTTATTAATGAAAAATAAAAATGGAGAAGTATATTTTAAGTTATAGGGAGGTTTAGCAGAATTAAATATAAAAATGTTATAAAAATTTCAGTTTTTTTTTAACTCATATTTAGTGCGTTATGATATATGAAATATATATATATATATATTTACATCCCCCCACCACCAAGTATACAAAATACTTCACACCGAAACCGATAAATTTGCCGACTTTCACTTCTTAATATTACTTCAAAGGATCGATGACAACAACAGTAACTTGAATTGAATATTCCCAAGAATGACAACGGGTAGGTTCGCACCTCTTCACAATCTGTGGAAGGATTATAAAGGTATGCGCTCATACATGATGAAGAACACAAAAATTATTCTATGACGTTAATAAAGGCTTCGAACCAAGCTCGTTCGGTTCAGAAACTAACACAGCATAACTTTGAATATTTAAATACATATCATCATCAATAGCACGCACGACAGCCAAGGGGGGGGGGGGGCAAGGCCTTCCCTTGAAGAGATTGCCATGTATTCCTCTGAGTGATAATGGTCCTCCAATTGTTAACCTTTAGTACAACAAAATCTTTTTCAACTTGGGTCTTCCTCTTCCTCTTTATTCCTGTGGCTTTGCCAAAACGAGTCTTTTTACAGGGTTTAAATAATTCATTCTAAATATATGAGCAGCCCAGTTTAATGTACTGATCTTAATAAATTTTATAATATCAGGATCTTTACAGCATTTATAAATTTCTGCTTTGTACCGTCTTTTCCAACAATCACTTTTCCTAATACCTCCAAGAATAGTCCTTTAAAATCTTTCGTTTAAATATATCCAAATGGGCCTCATCCGATCTTGAAAAAGCCCATGTTAATTAAATACATTAGCATGTGAAATACTGTATTGAGCTTATTTATTTTTATTTTAGTAAAAATACATGTCATAAAATAACGTAAATTATATTATTATTATGTCTTAAACAGTAAAAATGAATATAATATACATTTATTTAACAATATATACCATTTAGCAAACCCAGTTTATAGGAACTAATTTGAATTTTTCAAAAATTTTCATCTTATTATTATTTTTTAATTAATAAATTTTATTTCTTTTGCAGGCAAATATTTACTTTTTTTTTTATTTTTGTAGATTAACAAAAAAAAAAAAATAAATAATAATAATAAATAAATAAATAAAATAAAAACAAATCCATCTTTCTAGATACATTTATTATAGTATTTAAATACTATCTTTTATAATTATCAGGAAATATTCAATATAAATTTTGCATTGAAATTAACAATTACATATGCAATTTGCATTTATTAATTCTTGAAGAAAACTTTATACCTTATAAACACAATACATGAATTTATACACTTCAATCTAGAAGTAGACTTAATTCATTTATGTTCGTCGAAAAACAAAATATCGATTCAAATGAGAAAAATTCGTAATTTTGAAATGACCCCTTCATCTTTATCCCAATTGAAAAAATTGATAACTTTTGGCACATTTCCAAAATCAAGGATACATCAACATTAGAATTATAATGGTTAAGTCTTGTTGTATAGTTTATTTTGGGGATTAATTACCACATTAATTATTAAATAACTGATTCACTTTCGAGGAACGCAAAATATAAATAATTCCCATGAATCCATTTTTATTTATTTTTACTTTATTTTTCCAAGAAATGTTTTTCTTCGAAAACAAATAAAAAGATTTCAGCAAAAGTATTTTTGTTTTTGAGAATTTGACAACTTAGGCAATTATGTTAGAATTTAACAATTTTAATGAACTATTAAACATTCTTCGTCAAAATTTGTGCATAAACATAATTTATAAACAAATTGATGATGATAAAAAAAAAAAAACCTATGAACATTTATCCACATGTTTGACAAGTGTGTACATTCATCCACCTCAACTTCCATCCTTTATTTTTTTATTTTTTCCAAGAACCGCAAGTAGTTCTTTTTATCTGATGGATGCAGTTCTACAGCATCAGCAGATGTCTTTTTTCTTCTTGATCCTTCTCATATTCCAACCCCGGTTGAACCAACCACCAAAATCATGGCAACCCCAACCCATATGTCCCATACACTCAGTGAGAATGCAAATTTTAAATTCGAATTCTGAATAAATTCTGCAATTAAAAATTTTTCCAAAACGTTCCAACGAATGGGGAAATTTATTTAAACGTGAGGAACCACAAATATTTCAAAAGGATAGCCAATTAGCGGTCGATTCTGTTGGCGCGATCTCGCCAAATGTATAACACCACCTCGCCAAGAGACAGGAAACAGTGAATGAGGGCAGAAAATCAATAGCCGTATAGCAAGAGGCTTTTCCCCAGCTGTTCGTGTGTACGAACGAGAGAGTGAGTGAGTAACATGACGCAGGTGCCAAAATGTCTGGTTCTGTGTTGATGTTGTCGGGGTGCCACTGGTTCTGGTTTCGGAATAGGAAAATGTGCGGACATTTTACGATTATGTTTGCAGCTGTCAGTCTTATTTATGCAAAATATTTCAGGAATGTATTTGGTTAGTTGTAGATAAAATTGCTTTACAAATAAGTAATTTAAGAATTATGTAAAATTTTGATACAACAAGGTAATTTTTTTGACGGTAATAAAATATAATTGTTACAAATATATTAAAGTAATTATTTTTAGTTACAGAAGTGTTTTAGGCTTTAAATTATTTGTAAACTTACGATGTACGAAAAACCCATTGATAAAATGGTGTGACGATTTTTATTATAGAATCAGATAAAAAGATTGGCTTATACGTGTCAGGTACCCAACCACGCTTTGAAATAATGTTATTGTATTGATTCTATCTGATATTTATTTATTATTGAACAATAGATATGACAACATTCATACTAATTTTAAGAGACTTATTTTCATTAAAACACTAAAACATCTATAAGCAAAATACAAAACTATCCATCAATATAGATTAAAATCTTCGATTATAAAAACACAAGTCTTAATACCATCAAAAAAATTCAGTTATCTTAATAACAAACACTTAAAATTCTAAAAAAATTGCCTCGTTGTATCACATAAAAAAAGTTATAAAAAATGTAGCGTCTTTGTTGTAATTATCTAGCGTGATTTTAATTAAAGTTATGGTTATATCCATGTGTTTATCTAATTTTATCTAAGAAGTTCTAATTTTTTCGAAATGTAAATCAATTAAATATAGATTCACAATCGATAAATGTGATTTTCTTCAAAAAATTGTAAATAAAAACAAAGCATTTTCGATAATTAACTTTGCTTACACGCTAAGTATCAGAATTGTTTTAAAAACTGCATTTTTTTAAAATTATCAACATATGTGAAGAGAGTACATGTACATGTTTCACGTGGCTTCATACAATAAATAAATCGAAATTTGCCGTAAAACTGGGTACTATTAAAATGCACATCTATAAAATAAATATATAAAAACTTTTCGTTCCGTTTGGCTTTACATCATATTCACATTTATTAAATAAATCAGTATTTTATTAATTCTACGCAAATGCTATGGTTTCAGACGCCATTTTATCGCAACAAAATCCAAGCGGATAGCAGGGGGGATTAGGAGAGCTTCAATCAATAAATCATTACGTCACTTTCTCGTCACATACTGCCTTAAAATCAATGGCGGTTTTAGCTGTTTCTAGTATTTACAAAATATAAGAATTTTGTACATACACCTCTGTACCTCTATTCTAGAGCTATATATTGAGAAGTCCTGAATTACAACATATCATACATAAAGCATGCCTTTAAATACGTTTCTGCTTTCATTACGTTGTGTGAACAATCAAAGCTCGAAAAACGGCCAATCGGAACAAATCAAGATGGTCATGCATTCTAGTTGTGTGAGCTCAATTCTATTTGCAGGAGTTTGATGCGAGTTAAACTTGTTCTTGCACTTAACGGCATTGAAAATAGTTTTTCCAGCTGAACTTGTACGTGATCGGCAGTGAGTTGTAATTTTTAATATAATATGAAAATTATCCCTATAAAATTAAATGCAATCAATTTCAGTTTTTGTATTAAATATGTTATTATTAAATATGTTTATTATTATTTTAAACGTTTTTGAACCTCGTTTTTCTCTTATACCACGAATAGTTCAAGGACGAACGATGAAGGAAGGTCATTGCCTCCTGAGAGGACTTTAAAAGTAAATGTCCTGCATTTGCGTATCGCATTGGTTTGTTGCTCTACGGTGTACGGTTGCACACTAATTAGACGAGGAGCTATAGTTTAATGTGGATCCTGAACCACTAATAAGCACCCATGCCACCGCCATGATTCAAACCTGAAACCTGTGGTATCAACGGCCAGAGCGCTAGCCAATTGGCCGTCAGGCCACGTATCGCTTGAGTGAAAAGACGGACAACTCCTAACAGATAGCTTGATTATCTACACAAGAAGCTTTACAAACATTGCAGCAATAACCATCATTTCTTCTCGTTATGACTGCAATGAATCCGAACCTGGACTGAACCGAACCGAGCCTTTTCCATTAACACAGTGACGAATACTTTGCATTATTGAAAATAACTTTTCGGGTAAGGTCTCTTTAGATCGGTAATGGATTAATATGATTTTTAATATAATTTTAAAAAATTACTTTCTTATAAAATAAAGCTAAAAATGCGATTACTTTAAGCTTATGCATTAATCATGTAAACTTACTTTGCATTTTACAAAAGCATTATGTTCATGATTTCTAATATGAAAGTATTGTGAAACCCATTTTTTTTTCCAAGGAAAAATAAAAATTGCACAGTTGTTGCATTAAATTACGTTGAACCGTTACGTATCATTACTGTAAATTTAAAATTTAAATGAAACATGGGTTATCTTTCATGAGATCTTATCCTCTTTTCACAAACAGGAAATATTCAAGGTCGCATTCCAGAAATTGGGAACGGATGCGGCAACTTATCCTTTTATTTCGGCAGAACAATTTACTAAGATGACGTTTCATTGTTCTTAAGAAAATTGCGCCATATTAAGAAACGATGTTTCTTAGTGTTTTTTTTTTTCCTTCTATTTATTTATTTATTTATTTCCGTAGAAAAATATACGAATTGGAATATAAGTATTTTTTTTTTAAATCAAAGTATTAGAATGCAAATAAAAATAGTGGAAACGGTATTTGCATCCGAATTTTAATATATATATATATATTATAATATATATATATATTATAATAAATATATATATATATATTATAATAAATATATATATATATATTATAATAAATATATATATATATATTATAATAAATATATATATATATATATTATAATAAATATATATATATATTATAATAAATATATATATATATTATAATAAATATATATATATATTATAATATATATATATATATTTCTTAAAGAAACGCATAAAACATTGTTTCTATTTTACTCCTGATTAGTCGCATTTAAAATTTTTGCTTGTTGTTGCCATATCCCTCATGGAAGGAGGGAAGACTGTGGTAGCTTTTGTTGTGATTTAGCACTTATAGGTAGAAGTCTAACGTCTGCTCCGTGTCGCCGAAGAAGGGCAATGTCTTCCGAGAGAACTTTTTAGGGGGAACTACACCGCATTTGCGCATCGTACGGGAGAAAACCCGGAAAAACTCCCACCAGGTAATCCGATTAACGAGGCAAGATGCTGAACGTCAAAAACACTATCGCGTCTCTTCGTTTTTTGAAACAGTGTTTACAGCAAAGCAGCCAATCTCCGCCCTAATGCTCACCAGCGATACACGTTGCCACTGAGCCACCAGTCAGGCAAATCAAGGCGATGAAGAAGGAGGACAGTACCTTCCAGTAGTACTTTTAGGGCAAACTATCCCGCATTTGCGTATCATATGGGAAAAAATCAGGAAAAGTGCCACCAGATAGTCCGATTTACGAGGCAAAATGCTGAACATCACAAATGTCATTTTTTTGAAACAATGTCTACAACAATGCCGCCAGCGGATTAAACCTCAACCAGCTCACCAGAGGGGTAATTTACCACAAGTTGGCTCAACGTAATACTAAAATAATGATAATACAGTCATATTATCATATAAAATAAAAAATAATAATAATTCTAAACTTATTTCCTCTAAACATTCAGGGCCGGTGCAACTTGATGGTAACACGTTGATTTTTCTAATTAAGAGAGTCGTGTTCAAAACCCAGTAAACAAAGCTTAACCAAAAGATTCCACGTCTATACTGGAGACAGGCGACATAAATCTGTAGGCCGGAAATTCCTTTTGTTGGATTTGATGAGGAAAAGAGGTGGAAGGTGCGATCTCTCCAAATGCAACCTCAGTAACGAAGTCTTTGTCGTCTACACCTTCATAATTGAAAACGACTACAAGTCAAAGTGGTTGTAATTCGAAAAGAATAATAATTTTTAAAAGTTCTTATAATATAATCATTTTTTTCAACGTGTTTAGGGGTGTCTTGATATATTTTCCTAACGTATGCCGAATACAGCTGACCGGTGGATATGAGGAAATGATGCGTTCAAGAAGTATTTTCAGGGATAATTGTCTCACAATTACACATCGTATCATAAAGTTTCACTCTGCGTTTTGTAAAAGGATCATGTTTGTCATTTCAAATTCGAAAATGATAGCAATTTCTAAAAATTTTATACATTCTAATGTTCACACTAAAAAAAGAGTTTTGATAAAGTTAATTCGAAGTTATTAAGCCCAGTATACTAGGATTCCGTGAATAATTGTAATGGATTAGAAAATACATTTTTATTATAATGATATATACATGTACAAAAACACACGAGACACAAAAAAATTGGCAAATTAAAACACGTATCATGAATAATAATTCAATAAAAATAATTTGTATTGTGTTTATATAAATGCAAAGGTGTTTAATGGATTTACATAAATAAAAAAGTGTTTATTTTATAGACATTAGAAAAATTCTAAATGTTTATAAAACTGGTAAGATGTGTTTTTAAGACTAACATCCGACAATTTGACAGAAATATGAAAACTAATATGTCATGCATGCAAGGGTATGTATGTTTCACAAAAATGTACAGAAAAGTAACAAAATAAAAACACCTCACTTTCCAGGTGACTGAACACTGGTGGGCCCTGTGGCAAATGATCAGACGTGTCAGTAGGTGGAGCCGTAGGAGCCGAGGGGAAAAACATGAATTAAAATAAGTACAGTATAATGTGATAAATGGTGTTTTATATATAAATAAGTTTATGCTTAATAAAGTTTTGTATATAAATGCAAAATCTATGTTATATATAGTTACGAACACTAGGAGAACGCAACAAATTAATAGATGATTTTAAGATTGCCTTTAAAAAACGAATTTATTAGGGCTGATTTTGAGAAGCAATACATTTCAGTAAACTTTTCTAATAATGTACTCTCTACGAGGATTTTGAAAAAGAGACATATACACAAAACTCAAATAATATTATTTTGTTTTATCGATTATACTATTTCGTCGTTTAACTCAAGAGTTTTAAAATAAGTAACCTTATAAATGCGATAGATGAGAGAGAAATTAGATTAAATTAAGACTTTTCATTATTCAATATGTAGTAAACGAATTTCGTAAACATATAGCATAACTTTTCATTTACTAAAATATTATCACATCTCACATGCAAAATGCTATCAAAAGATTCTTAAGCAGAGAGACCAAATACTACCTGTACAGGTCAATATTAATTGTACAGGTTGTCCTTGGACATAAAGCCGGTTCCATCTCCTAGAAAACTCCATTGTAAGACGAAAGCCTTTATTAGTTTTTAATATGTGTTATTTTTATTTTAATATTTTCATGAAACTAAATTTCTATTAGATCTAACGAACTAAAGAAAGCACCAATTCACATACACATATTACTAAATT
>BPLQ01012563.1:0-51565 GCA_021605075.1 Caerostris darwini | reverse complement strand
ACAGTGTTTGGGATAGATATATTACATGCAATTAGTGTTTTGTACTAATGAGAACAACCAATCACTCAAATAAAAGCAGATATTCAACAGATATTCAGTTTCCTGGATAATGAGACCTCGTGAAATTAGCGATTGTCTGTGCGTCCTTTAAAGATCGAAACAATTTCAGTAGAATATGGACAACACCTTGAGTTGTTACATCATGATTGGTGATAGACCATAGGCTGAGAAAGTATCTACTCTAACAAGAAGTGAGTGAAGCACGCACCCCTCTTGAAGGATTTTCTTAAAGGGAAGTTGTTGGAGAAGAGGTTAAGTAAGAAGGGAGAGATCTACCACGAATCAACAAGAAGAGCTGTTTTGGTTTTCTTTTTCTGAAAGTGATTGAACAGGTGGGTGTTTAAGCCTCAAGCTTTCACAAACTGAGCCCTGAGATTTCGTGAATCACCCGGTGATAATTAAGATCTGCCGCAGAGCTGGTGAAAGATATTCGGACGTAGACTCGAGAACCTTGGAGTGAATTGCATATTTTTTGAATCAAATTTAAATCCTTAATTTTAATTTTTGAAAATAATAATTTGTCCGAATAATCGAACGTGCGGAAGAAAAGATCCCCAATTGCGTCACTTTTCCCCCATCGGTGTGCTCTTTCTGTTTGTAGCTGTAACGTTAAGTAAAAAATGCCTTCCTTCTACTTCGAAGAGAAATAAAAACTATTTTTGCATTTCCTCGTTGCACGAGTCACAAAGAGGATTGAATTATGAAATTAGCATTTTGAGGATTCGACTGAGAAATTGAAGTGGGATTTTGCAAGGGAACGAAATATCTTTTGGGGAAAATATTTCAAAAGGAATGTTGTCTGGAAATAGATACTCGTAGAATTTATAATGATTGAAAAAGATGATGTTGAGCAAAAATATTATTTTGATAAATAAATGTTACATGAATACAGATAACTAAATTTTTCTCCATTGTTTGCAAAGAATTTTTTGTGTGTAATAGAAAAAGAGCCCCTAGAATAGCCCCTCTCCCTTTCCCTCCTGCCATGAGACAACACAAGTTCTTGGACTTGCTCTATATATTGCTGTCTACCAAGTGGGATAAGAAAAAAATTATGATTTCTGACCCTAGTATAATATTATAAGAGTAGAAAGCAGTTTTAGTGTACAATTTTTAAAATAATTGTTGATGACATTGTTTTTTTTTTATTGTAGATATTAATTTAGTTAATTATAGCGAGCCCACAATTATGACCCCACAATTACGTAAATTACATTAAAAAAATTACATCCGATAAACCTTAGCGTGGAGCAAGCACAAATGGGAGCTTTACCGGAACACAGGTAAATAGGCGATAGATCAGCCTTCCAAGCTCAATCCTAATCGTTGCGCAAAAAAGAAATCGTTCCTCTCAGGGCAAGATGATCGCCATAAAAACTCATTTCTCGGGTGTCAAAAGAGCTGTTTCCGATGATGGATTGCTGTATCGCGAACGTGCGGAAGAAAAGATCCCCAATTGCGTCACTTTTTTTCCCCTCTCAGAGAGCTCTTTCTGTTTGCAGCTGTAAAGGTAGGGAAAAATGCCTTTCTTCTTCAAAGAAAAAAACTATTTTGCATTTCGTTGCACGAGCCACAAAGAGGATTGAATTGTGAAATTAGAATTTTGAGGATTCGACTGAGAAATTGAAGTGGGATTTGGCAAGGGAATGAAGTACCTTTTGGGAAATATTTCAAAAAGGTAATATTTTCTGAAAATAGATACTTGTAGAATTTATGATGATTGAAATATGTTATATTAAACACAAATATTATTGGTTACATCAAATGCTACGTTATTACCGATGATTAAATTTGTTTTTCCATTGATTACATAGAATCTTTTGTGTATAACAGAAAAAGACAAATTAATCCTTTAAACCTATTATGCGGAATATACTATTTCTTATATGCATTGTAGCATTTTTCCTACGGGAATAGTTGTAGAATGCCGTTCCCAAGAGAGAGGAATATAGTAGATTCTTCAACAACTAATAACCACCTATCACTCAAATTTGACATGAGATAAGCAGTGTTGTGGATAGTTATATTACATGCAATTAGATTTTTGTACTAATGAGAACAAGCTGTCATTTAAATCTGATAGCAGATATTCAGTATTGTCATGTATAATGAGATCTCATGAAATTATTAATTGTCTGTGCGACCTTCACTGATAGAAACAATTACAGGTGGAATATGGACTATACCATGAGTTTTTCCATCTTTATTGTTGATAGAGCGTAAGCTGAGGAAGTGTCCACTCCAATGATAACTGAGAGAAGCGGCCCGGCCCCTCTCTTGAAGGATTTTCTTAAAGGAAGGTTTTGGGAGAAGTTAAAGAAGGCAGATTCTGCGACGAATCGACAAGAAGTTTTTTTTTTTTATCTTTTTCTGAAAGTGACAGAACAGACCGGAGTTTCACGCGCATCACGCCGTGTGATAATAAAGGTATGCGGCAGACCTAGTGAAATAGATTCGACGTAGACTCGAGAACTCAAATTTCCAACCTTGGCGTGAACTTGAATTTTGTATCAAATTATCTTTAATTTTAATTTTTTATGTAAATAGAGTTTTGTATATATATTTAATGTTTGTGAATAGAAATTAAAGTGTTCCCATGAACCTGAAAGTCGCCATCTTCTTGAAGCCGTTATAAGGTCTAGTATAGGCCGAAACATTACATTAAAAATTAGAAAAAAAATGCTACGCTGGTCACATTAAATTCTATAATCATTTCCTTCCCTCCATGAGACCACATAGGTCCTTACTTGTTCTAGATGTTGCTGTCTGCCAAGTGGAATAAGAAAAAAAATTATGATTTTGAAAATATAAGAGTAAAACACAATTTTTAAAATAATTATTGGAAACTTTGCAGATGTTACGTTTGTTAATTACGGAATGACCCAAAAATTACGTATCATTACAAATAAAGTAAACGCATTCAGCAAAAATTATATCCTATAAATCTTAGCGGAGAAGAAGCACAAACGGGAGCTTTACCGGAACACGGGTAAATAGGCGATAGCTCAGCCTTCCATGCTCAATCCTAATCGTTGCGCAAAAAAGAAAGCGTTCTTCTCGGGCAAAATGATCGCCATAAAAACTCATTTCTCGGGTGTCAAACAAGCTGTTTGGGATGATGGATTGCTGTATCGCAAACGTGCGGAAGATAAGATCCCCAATTGCGTCACTTTTTTGCCCCTCTCAGAGAGCTCTTTCTGTTTGCAGGTGTAACGTTAGGGGAAAATGACTTTTTCTACTGCTAAGAAAAAAAATTTTGCATTTCGTTGCACGAAGCACAAAGAGGATTGAATTACGAAATTAGAATTTTGAGGATTCGACTGAGAAATTGAAGTGGGATTTTGCAAGAAAATGAAATACCTTTTGTGGTGAAATATTCGATACTAATGTTATTTCGAAATAGATACTTGTAGAATTTAGGATGATTGAAATATATCATGTTAAACACAAATATTATTTTGGTAAACAAATGTTACATCAATAGAGATGACTAATTTTTTTTTTTACATTGTTTGCATGGAATCTTTTGTCTGTAGCAGAAAAAAACAAATTAATCCTTTAAAAGTATTATCATGAATATACTATATGTATTTACCCTTTTTCATACGAGAGTTTTTTATAAGAGTTGTAACATTCGGTTCTCAGGAGAGAGAAATGTATATTCTTTAACAAGTACACAATAACAACCTATCACTCAAATTTGATAGCAGACGAGCATTGTTGTGGATATTTATATTACATGCAATTAGTTTTTTTGTACTAATGAGAACAACCTGTCACTCACATCTGATAACAGATATTCAGTGTCATAGATAATGAGATCTCAAGAAATTAGCGATTGCCTGTGCGAACTTCACAGATAGAAACAGTTACAAATGAAATATGGTATATAGCACGAATTGCTGCACTGTGATTGGGGATAGAGCATGGGCTGAGGAAGTGTCTACTCCAAAAAGAAGTGAAGGAAGCTAACATCCTCCTTCAAGACGAATTTACTTAAAAGGTGGTTTTTGGTGAAAAAAGGAAAGAACTCTGCAACGAGTCGATAAGTTTTTTCTGAAAGTGACTGAACAGGCTGAAGTTTCCGCCTAATTACAAAATGAGCCCTTTGTAGTTTTTTGTGTCATGCCCTATGATAATTAAGGTCTGTCGCAGATCTGGTAAAAAAGATTCGTCGTACAGTTGAGAACTCTGAATATCTCCGTCCATGGAGTGAACTGCACTTGCGAATGAGATTTAATTATTTATATCTTAATATTTAATTATATTTTAACATATTATAACATTCTAACAACATATTATTTTTATAATATATTGTTTTCTAATGAGATTTAATTTTATTACTTAACTATAACATACAAGTGAATTGTCTCTAAATTCCTAAAATATTTTTTGCTATATCGAATAATATACACTGAAGTGACAAAAGTCATGGGATACCTCTTAATATCGTGTCGGCCCTCCTTTCGCCCGGCGAAGTGCAGCAACTCGACGTGGCATGGACTCAACAAGTCGTTGGAAGTCTTCTGCAGGAATATTTAGCCATGCTGTCTCGATAGACATCCATAATTGTGAAAGCGTTGATGGTGCAGGATTTTGGGCACGAACAGACCTCTCGATGATGTCCCATAAATGCTCGATGGGATTCATGTCGGGCGATCTAGGTGGTCAGATCATTCGTTGGAATTGTCCAGAATGTTCTTCAAACCAATCGCGAACAGTTGTGGCCCGGTGACATGGCGCATTGTCATCCATAAAAATCCCATCGTTGTTTGGGTACATGAAGTCCATGAATGGCTGCATGATCTCAAGTAGCTGAACATAAGCATTTCCAGTCAATGTTCGGTCCTTTCGCACCAGAGGACCAAGTCCATGCCATGAAAAAACAGCCGACATCATTTTTTCCACCACCAGCTTAACAGTGCCTTGCTGACAGTTTGGGTCCATGGCTTCGTGGGGTCTGCGCCACACACTCGAACCCTACCATCAGCTCTTACCAACTGAAATCGTGACTCATCGGACCAGGCCACGGTTTTCCATTCATCTGGGGACCAACCGATATGCTCACGTGCCCACGAGAGTCGCTGCAAGCGATGTCGTTCTGTCAGTAAAGGCACTCGAGTCGGTTTTCTGCTGGAATAGCCCAAAAAGCCAAATTTCTCCGCACAGTTCTAACAGACAAGTCCCTTGTACGTCCCACATTGATTTCTGCGGTTATTTGACGCAGTGTTGCTTGTCTGTTAGAATTTAAACTCTTTGCAGACGTCGCCGGTCTCGGTCGTTAAGTGCAGGCGGTCGACCACTGTGCTGTCCATGGTGGGATGTTATGCCTGAAATTTCATACTCTCGGCACACTCTTGACACAGTGGATCTGGGAATGTTGAATTCCCTAACGATTTCCGAAATGGCATGACCCATGCGTCTAGCTCCAACTAACATTCCGCGTTCAAAGTCTGTTAATTCCCGTCGTGCGGTCATCATCACGTCAAAACCTCTTCACATGAATAACTTGAACAGAAATGAAAGCTCTGCGAAAGCACTGCGCATTTATACCTGTTCTACGCGATGCTACTGCCATCTGAAAATTTGCATATTGCTATCCCATGACTTTTGTCACTTCAGTGTATTATATTTGTTTGATATAGCACAAAATGTTTTAGAAATTTAGAGACAATCGTTTATGAAATTCGCCTGTATGTCCATCAAGCTAAATATTCTAAAAAAAGCAAACTAATTTGAAACCAATAGCTATTTTCTAGGACTTGCAGCATTTTTTTTCCCGCAAGATTCTCCTCTGAATTGCATTTCCTTGTTCCCAATTTGCAAAGCCACTGAAATAAATCAGTTTCTTTCTCGTGGCCCCAAGCAATTCTACGTCAATTCACGTCAAAAACAGCCTGCAAGAATTTTTTAATCTCATTGCGTCTGAAAAGGCTTTTTTTTTTTTACCTATGGTTCCAAAGCAGCATGTTTTAATGCAGACATAAAGCCTTAAAATAAAATAAAATAAAATAAACTTCATTCTTTTATTTACCACTAAAGAACTCTTACTGGAAAATTTCATGAAAGAAAAAAAATGGACGTCTTTTAAAAATGTGATTCTCTGTTACAATTTCGGACTAGTTTATTATCGGGCTTCGCAATCAACAATTTACTGATTAAGGAAACATTTTAAGTTTAATTAAAACCTATTTTGGGTTTTTTTCTATCCTTAACGTTATGTCTTTTTCAAAAATAGAATTTCATCATTTTATCTCTGATCCTTTTTTATTCCAGGTCTTTATTACTTTTACTTTGGGAAAAGATTTAATGGATTTTTTTTCCTACGTTAGCAGTTCGCCTGGGTTTGACAGATTAATAACAATCCAGAATTGTTAAAGTAATAACCTAATGAACATAGGCATTAATCGATTGATAGATATACATAGAAACCAAGATATTATTTTGGGTGTATTTTTGGTTTGTCGCTCTAGGTCAATTTTGTGCACACTTGAGGCTAATTATACGGAGATCTACAGTTTAACACGGATTCCGACCACTAACAAACAACCATAGCACCTCTAGGATTCGAACCTGAAACCTGCGGTACCAAAGGCCAGAGCTTTAGCTAATTGGCCACCAAGCAGCCTGGGGCTTAAGCTTAGATTGTATGCATTATAAATTTTGGTACCGAAACGATGGCTAACTTAGCACACTCCCATGTAGTGGTCTTCACCGTGGTTAAAGCTGAATGCATTTTATATATATAAATGAAATCTAAATGTCGTTTATTTTTATTATATCTGAAAATGTTCTGTAGTTTTAATCTACAAAATGACCTCAAATCAAAAAATACTTCTCATTAGAAAACAATACATTATTTTCTAATGAGATTTAATTATATTACTTTAGCATGATGAATATACAGATCAGTTACCTCTAAATTCCTGAAATATTTTGTTCTATATAAAATAATATATTAGCTTTGTTTGATATAGCAGAAAATGTTTTAGGAATTTAGAGACAACTCACCTTTATGTCCATCATGCTAAAAATTCCAACAAAAGCAACCTAATTTGAAACCAATAGCTATTTTCTACTACTTATAGCATTTTTTTTTTCACCAGATTCTCCTCTGAATTACATTTCCTTGTTCTTAATTTGCAAAGCGACTGAAATAAATCTGTTTCTTCCTCGTTGCCCCAAGCAATTCTACGTCAATTCACGTCAAAAACAGCCTGCAAGAACTTTTTAATCTCATTGCGTCTGAAAAAGCTTTTTTTTTCCTATGTTTCCAAAGCAGCTTGTTTTAACGCAGACATAAAGCCTTCAAAATAAAATAAAAAAATTCATTCTTTTATTTACCACTGAAGAAGTCTTACTGGAAAATTTCGTGAAAGAAAAAAAAATGTACCTCTTTTAAAAATGCGATTCTCTGTTACAATTTCGGGACTAGTTTATTATCGGGCTTCGCATTCAACAATTTACTGATTAAGGATACATTTTAAGTTTAATTAAAATCTATTCTTTTTTTAACTCTAACATTATGTCTTTTTTCAAAAATAAGATTTTAATCATTTTATCTATGGTCCTTTTTTTTTCCAGGTTCTTTGTTATTTTTATTTTGGGAATAGAAGTAATGGATTTTCGCCTGGGTTTGACAGATTAATAACATTCCATAATTATTAAAGTAATTACCTAATGAAAATAGGCATTAAAGGATATATATAGTATATAGCAACCAGGATTTTTTATCTTAGGTGGGAGGCCCCCACAAAAAAAAAACATAGTCGTTCGTGAAAGCTTAATATACCACCATACTAACATATAACAGATGGACATGTTCGTAGGCAGACACATATATGGAGCTCTAGCATTAAATCCATATGATTTTTAGTTAACCCTAACCTTCAAAAGACACGTGTATAAATTTGACAGCTGTTGCACTATTAGTATGCGAATTATAGCATTTTTAGTGAAGCAACTTTTGTCAGTTTGAAAAAATGGATAAAAAGGAATTTCATGTGTTAATTAAAGCATTGCTTTTTGGCGAAAAAAATACTATTGAATCCAAGGCACACTGCATCAGAAAATCAATCCTAGAGAAGTTGTTTGCTAAATTTAAACGAGGCGGAATGAGCACCGAGGACGATGCACGCAGTTGACGCCCCAAAGAAGCTGTTACCGACGAAAACATAAAAGTCCACAAAATAATTTCTGATAACCGTAAAGGGAAGTTGATTGAGATAGCTGAGACCCTAAAGATATCAAAGGAACCTGTTGGAATGAATATTTGGATATGCGAAAGTTCTGTTCAAAGAAGTGGGTGCCGCGCGAGCTCACAATCGACCAAAAACGACAACGAATTGATGATTCTAAGAGGTGTTTGGAGCTGTTTAATCGTAATAAAACAGAATTTTTGCGTCGATATGGGACAATGGATGAAACATGGCTCCATCATTTCACACCGGAGTCCAATCGAGAGTCAGCCGAGTGGACTGCACGTGATGAACACTAAAAATTCTATAACTTCACTAAAAATGCTATAACTCACATACTAATAGTGCAACAGCTGTCAAATTTATACACGTGTCTTTTGAAGATTAGGGCTAACTAAAAATCATATGAATTTAATACTAGTAACGCCATCTATGTGTCAGCCTATGAACATTTCAGCCCACTATTATGTCGCAGATATAGTGTTATCAGTATCCATACCAGGAGTGGGTAAAATTTATTCATGTATGTTGAGATTCCTACCTCCTTCAAATCAAATGAAGGGACTTTCCAACAAACAAATTAATTTTGTCCCTCTACACAAGCGAATTTTTGGTCCTACTTCATTTATTGACATTTGAACCAAGTTCTGAAAATAAAGCGAGCTCTACACTTTGCAGATACAATACAGTAAAAAACTTAATAAATCTTGTAAAAAAAATTCGTCTTCAGAGCAAAGTATCTTGGAAATTCGCCAACTGTGACGTATCAACAGAGTATTATGAAACGGCAGAATCCTTTCCCATTATCCAATCATCTGCCTCTAACTGACAGAAGACTCTTCTCATAACCAATCGTAAGCCTCATGGCCTCATGCTGTCAATACGGACAGAATTTTAAAGAATGACTGTATACATACGTATAACTAATACGAGGCGAAATTGATATGCTTAATGTTAATTCTATCCTTTAATCCTTAAAAAATAGTAAACATTATCTAAAATTGTACTGGAACAAACTAGCCTGTTGTGTTATACTTACCGTATAAGAAGCAATTCAAATAAAAAGAGGATTCAGAGTTTATTAAATATCACGAAACATTCATATGCGTGCGATTAAATTCAGATTTCTCGGTGCACAAGGCAAAAAAAATGAAAGAAAAAAAAAAGAATTCGCTATGTTCTTTCCCTCATTTAGACAAACTATTAATATTCCAACCAAGCATGCTTTTTCCAATTTAGCAATTAAAAGCATTAGTAAATTCGAAGAGTTTATTAAATATCAGGGAAAAAAATATTCGAATAAAATTAAAATGCAAAATAATTATTCTAAAACGCACTATTATAGCAAACCAACTTGGAAATTCGCCAACTGTGACGTATCAACAGAGCATTATGGAACGGCAGAATCCTTTCCCATTATCCAATCTTCTGCCTCTAATTGGCAGAAGACTCTTCTCATAACCAATCGCAAGCCTCATGCTGTCAATACGGACAGAATTTTAAAGAATGACTGCATACGTACGTATAACTAATTCGAGGCAAAATTAATATGCTTAATGTTAATTATTTCCTTTAACTCTTAAAAAATAGTAAACATTATCTAAAATAATATTGAAACAAACTAACCTATTGTGTTAGCCAATATAATTTATTCTAAAACGCACTACTATAGCGAACTAACTTGAAAATTCGCCAACTGTGACGTATCAACAGAGCATTTTTTAACGGCAGAATCCTTTCCCATTATCCAATCATTTTCCTCTAACTGACAGAAGACTCTTCTCATAACCAATCGTAAGCCTCCTTCTATAAATACGGATAGAATTTTAAAGAATGACTGGATAAAATTGATTAATAATTTTTATGAATCCTTTTATATTTTTCTGATGGCAAATTTAGGCTTAAAACTTTTTACATAAAATAACCCAAATTTTTAATAATTTTTAGATTTTTATTTTATTTGTTAGCAAAGAACATGATGATCAAATTGCAGGCTGAATTTGACGTGCCATTGATTAGAAAAAAAAGATATTTTTGCCTCATACTTATTTATTTTAATCATAAGCAATGTAGTTCGAAAAAAGCATCTTAACATGAAGGAAAATAATGGTTCAACCAACCACAAAAAAAAAAGTTAATCTATCACTCTTTTTAAAGAAAAAAACCCACCATCATACAAAAGCAATTTGCTTCACCATCTTCAATTTAATTGAGGCAAAGAATCTTTAATGCTTTATAAAAAGAATGTCCTCCATTGGAAATCATTAAGGCTTTGTGTAACAGCAACATATTGAAATTAGTGTCAATTTTAAACTAACGAACTCTTCTCTTCTTTCAGTGTTCTTTCTGTTCTTTTTTTTGCTTTTTTGGAATAAGAAAAAAAATTGTTCGAAATTGATTTACGGGATCATTTGTCAAAGCTACCTCGACTTTTATTTCAGACGTTTTGGTGAAAAATGATTCTTTAAAAATCTTCCGTTTCGACGTTGATAATTACACGCATCGGCGGGTAACAAATGTCGAGGTTTGGATCGAATTTACCAACTGCTTTTAATAGATTGCTAAATTGGAAAAAGCATGCTTGGCTTGGAATATTAATAGTTTGTCTAAATGAGGGAAAGAATATGGTGGATTCTTTTCTTTCTTTCTTTTTTTTTTTTTTTTGTCTTGGGGACCGAGAAATTTGAATTTAATCGCACGCATGTAGTAAATGCTTCTTGATATTTAATAAACTCTTCGAATCTTCTTTTTTTATTTGAATTGTTTCTTAACAGGTGGGCTGAAAACTTCATAGGCTGACACATAGATAGCGCTACTAGTATTAAATCCATATAATTTTTAGTTAGCCCTAACCTTCAAAATTCACGTGTATAAATTTGACAGCTGTTGCACTATTAGTATGTGAATTATAGCCCTTTTAGTGTAGTTATAGCATTTTTAGTGTTCATCTCGTGCAGTCCACTCGGCTGACTGTCGATTGGACTCCGGTGTGAAATGAGGGGGCCATGTTTCATCTATTGTCACATATCGAGGAAAAGATTCGGGTTTATTACGATTGAACAGCTCCAAACACTGCTTAAAATCATCAATTCGTTGTTGTTTTGGGTCGATTGCTAGCTCGCGCGCACCCACTTTGAACAGAGCTTTCGCATATCCAAATATTCATTCACGATATGTCCAACACGTTCCTTTGATATCTTTAGGGTCTCAGCTATCTCAATCAAACTTCACTTTACAGTTATCAGAAATTATTTTGTGGACTTTTCTGATGTTTTCGTCGGTAACAGCCTCTTTGGGGCGTCAACTGCGTGCATCGTCCTCGGTGCTCATTTCGCCTCGTTTAAATTTAGCAAACCCCTTCTCTACAGTTGATTTTCCTGGTACAAAGTCCGAATAATGGTTATCAAGCCAAGCCTTGGCTTCAATGGTATTTTTTTTTTTTTTCGTTTTTTTTTTTTTTTTTTTTTTTATGCTTCACTAAAAATGTTATGACTAACATACTAATAGTGCCACAGCTGAGAAATTTATACACGTGTCTTTTGAAGGTTAGGGCTAACTAAAAATCATATGGATTTAATACTAGTAGCGCCATGTATGTGTCAGCCTGTGAACTTTTCAGCGCACCTGTTATGTAACAACGCAACAGGCTTGTTTGTTCCAATATATGTTGACTTTTTTTTAAGGGTTAAAGGAAATAATTAACAATAAACACATCATTTTTGCCTCACTCCAATGTTATAAGTAACATTCATCCTGAAAATTGATCATCATGTTCTTTGTTAACAAGTAAAATAAAAATCTAAAATTATTTTTAAAAATTTGTGTCACTTTATGTAAAAAGTGTTACGCATAAATTTGCCCTCAGACAAATATAAAATAATTCATAAAAATTATTAATAATTTTTTTAACTAACTAGTACTTAATTAGCCTTTTTCATCCAAAACTTTGATCGATAGTTGATGTTTTACACATTTTCAGCGGCACATTAAGTAAAATTACATTAGCGTGCAAAGTGTTAGCACAATTGGTTTTTCGCTTATCATTATGTGGATGATCATTAAAAATCATGATGTGAAAAACATAACCTCAAAATGATTTTAATGATGTTTCTCCGCGTCCGTAGCTTATCTTCAAGCTACACGCACCGCCTGGGTAGTGCTAAGTGAGTAATGTCGGTGCAGCCTTTGCTTATGGCATAAAAAGATAACTAAATATTTGCCAGCTGCATTAGAAAAAAGTATTTGCATATATAACTACCTAAAAATGCTTTCTACATCAACTTAAAACTTTTAAAAATAGTCCATGCAATGTTTTTGGGTATGGGGCCTGAATGGCCGAGTGGCTAGCGCTCTGGCGCTCGGTACCACAGGTGTCGGGTTCGAGTCCCGGTGGTGCCATGGATGTTTATAGCGGTTGGGAATCCACTTTAAACCGTAGGTCCCGGTCTAATAGGATCGTAGAGCGTTGCGGGGCCATTGGGGCGGGTCTTAAGGCATTCAAGACCAAGCTGTCTAAGTGTTTTCCAGCTGCATTAGAAAGAAAAAAAATGTTTTTGGGTATTGAAAAAGTTATCACCATCTTAAATTAGATTTTGCTCAATATTTATTTTTTAGTAAATCTTTTCACTGGTTTTGCAACCTTTATTTCCTTTGACGATGATTACATTTTAAGCAGATTTAACTGAACGAATTCACTTGAGCGGTTCATGTAATTGTTACTTAGAATGCAGTCCAGAAATTATTTTTCATGTGAAAATTTAAAAAAAAATTTTTAAGAATCGGTTAATTTTTCAAACTCAACGTTCGCAGCTTGACTGAAAAAAAATTTATGAAAGAATGTTATTTTTCAAAACAGTTAATCTCTCAAAAATAAATGTCTAAAAATGACTCAAGAATTCTTCTTGAATATTTAGCGAGAATGCATTCTTGTGTTTTTTAAGTGCAAGAACATTTCGCTTTTAAAATATCGCAACAAAACAATTTTGGTTATTTTTGTAAATGGGTAAAAATTCAGATTTATGGTTGAATGTCGGCACATCAATTTGTTAGTTGCATATGTAAAACAATGTACTGGGGGATTATAATTAAAGTCCCACTTTCAAAATGCTGTAAAAAAAAAGAATCACTCGTCACAATGAGTTCAAATTTGAACTGAAGATACTTGAAGAAGAGGGAAACTGTATGGCATCAAAAAAAATTCCACCGATTTTTCCCATCCAATTTGGTATGACCGTGGTGGATGCGCTTTCCACTAACAGTGTTGTCACAATTGTTGCATGACTTTGAAGTAATTTTTTCCGTTAAAAAACCGAAATAATCAAGCACATTGAACACTACACTTGGTTTAATGTGCAACTCATGCCAAATACGTTGTAATTTCAATTCAAAATATCAATGGCAGCCGAATTCACTTTCTTTATGCCACCTACAGCGCCATCTATTAATACACTTTGAAACTTTTTTTTTGATGCCGTACCATTTCCCCCTACTTCAAGTATCTTCAGTTCACATTTGAAGTGATTATGATGAGTGGTTCTTTTTTTACAGCATTTTGAAAATGGGACTTTAATTATAATAACCCTGTATATGCACTCAATTATTTAATACTCCCCTAAAGTATCGCATACACCACATGGTCCCATATAAAAGTATGGCATACGTACATAGTCCCATATAAAAGTACAACTCCTATCAATTCCTTTACAAGTGTCATATGACTTTACTAACGGACATGACCGGGAATTACCATACCTTATTAAGTTTAATTAAGAAAAACTCCACAATTTATTAGTACACATGAAATGGACAAACATAATTAAAAGACGATCGCAAACACATTTTTTAAGCAAATTAACTTCGAGAACATTCCTAAAAACAAATAAAAAAAATTATTTTAATATCATTCAGTCAAATATTTACAAATAATTTACTGCTTCTTTACAAATGAAATCAGACTATTTTTTTTTTTTTTTTTATTTTACTGTCAAAAATTTCTAAATTACGTGACCAAATGGCAGAATATTTGCTTTTTTTAATTCAAAAAAATTAATTAAAATGTATTCGTAATTTATTAACCAATAAAGTTCAAAGAATATTAACTATAGAAAAAAAACGAATTACATTACATTATTATCTTTCTTGTTGATCGATAGATAGATTTTATATATATATAGCTTTAAGTTTAAAGCCACGCAAGATCAATTTGAATTAGAGTCCTTTATTTTTCAATCATTATAAATGAAATATTATATGCAATTAACCCATGTATTTTGTGGCTATCTTACTTCTTTTGTTAATCAAATGCAAGGAAAATGTTCTGGTTTCAAATGATGGTCAATTTAACCTAATGTAAATCTACACTGAAACGTCAAAGATATAGTGTTATTAGTATCTACACTACGTAAAAAAAGTAGAAGGACACATGATTTTGTAACAATAACCGTAAATTATTTTATTTTTACTAAAATTTTTTATTAGAAACATTTTACAAATATTTTAAAAATACAATTTTAACATCAGAATTATGATATTCAAACATAAAATATTAATGGCAACAAAAATAGTTTCTCTTTTTTGAAGCTTTGTAAAAAAAAGTAGAAGGACAGCATTATAATGAATGAAAAAATATTGATTTTAAGAAGGAATGTTCTTCCCATTGGCCTTTATAACTTCAAATATTCTGTTTGGAAGTGAATTGTATAGAGATTGAACTTCTGTTTGACAAAAATTGTCCCACGAGTCATTCAATGCTTCTCGAAGCTGAGTTAGCTAATCAAATTGCCTTACATCAGCATAAACTCGACGAACTAGCATTGCCCAGATGTTTTCCACTATATTAAGGTCAGGACTTTCGGCTGACCATGGTAAAACATCCACATTATTTGTTAGGAACCAATTTTTGACTCCAGTCGCGGTGTGAAGGGAAGCTCCGTCTTGCTGAAACTTCCACTCTTCGCCTCCCAAGTCAGAGCCATAAGGAAGAAGCTCGGAATTCAGCACTTGAATGTAGTCTCTATGTTTTTGCCTACCATTTAAGAAAACTAGACTTGTCCTTCCTCCGTACCCAACAGCCAACCAAACCATTAAACTCCCTCCTTCCATTTGTCATGTTGAATAGTATTCGTCTTCATTCCCCAGACAATGCCAGTAGTACTGATATCCGTCTGGACCGTCTAAGTTAAATTTCTTTTCATCAGAAAATATCACAGAAGTCCACTCTGTAGTCCAGGACATGTGCTCCTTAGCCCACGCTAAACGGTTATCAATGTGAGCTTGTGTCCACTTAGGATGATGTTTCCGTTTTTTGAAAATGAATTTTTTAGATCTTTTAATATAGTAGTAAACTGTTTGTTTCGTCCCATGATTAAGTCCTGTTTGATTTCTTGCCTTTGAAACACTTCCTTTGTTCTTCTTAAGCACACGAACAAGTTTTCTTTCATCACGTAGTGTTAACTTTTTCGGTCTACCAGTCTTCTTTTTCTTTCCATTTTTATAGGGATTTCTGATAAAGTTTGAAACTGTATTGCGGCTCATCTGCAACAATCGAGCAATCTCTCTGACACCTTTACCATCATTTTGATATGCGGAAATTTGGCCTTTTTGAAAATCGTTCAAAGGTATTCCTTTAGGCATTTCTGAGAACGGAGAAACAGCGTAACTTTTAAACAAATTAGATTTTTTTGACAGAAAAGGATAAAACAAAGTACAAAATCACTATTTAACTACAGAACAACTCACTAAATTAAATATATTAGCAAGTGTCCTACTTTTTTTACGCATCGGAAATTATATATTATAATTTTATTAATAATATTAGTGGTAGATGTTTAATTTTTGCCTAAAATGAAAAAAAGGGGTCATTAAACTAAATCTACATAAATATCTGGTAATTAGGAGAAAATAAGAGATATTAATTAAAAAAAAACACTGTCCTTCTATCTTTTTTACGCAGTGTACCCCCAAGAGATGATAAAATTAATCCATATATCCCCCAATTGCATTGAACGATCACCCCCCACCTGCAATGCAGGTGAGATTAGCTCCTCCTTTCAAATCCAATGGAAGGAGGGGGAGGACTTTCCATCCAGCAGTTTAATCGTGCCCCTCCACAATCACGCCAACTTTTGGTCTTGTTTCACTTAGACTTTTGAACCAAGTCCTCGCTGTTTGAAAATAAAACGCGTTCTACATTTTGCATATACAATATCATATAGAACTTAATATACCCTGTACAAAAATTAGTCTTTTTTTTCGATTGATTATTTGCTAAACAGCCCATAATCGAAAATATTCGAAAAAGGTAATGTAATTATTCTAAAACGCACTACTATAACAAACTAACTTGGAAATTCATCAACTGTGACGTTTCAACAGAGCATCGTGGAACGGCAGAATCCTTTCCCATTATCCAATCACCTGCCTCTAACTGACAGAAGACGCTCCACATAACCAATCGTAAGCGTCCTGCTGTCAATACGGACAGAATTTTAAAGAATGGCTGTATAAAGTACCTATAACACTGGTGTGAGGCAAATTTAATATGTTTATTATTAATTTTTTCCTTTAAATCTTAAAAACAAGTAAGCATTTAAAATTATACTGGAATAAACCAGGCTGTTGTGCTATAGGAAGCCCTTCAAATAAAAAGAGAAGATTCGAGCAGTTTATTAAATATCAAGAAACATTTACTACATGCGTGCGATTAAATTCAAATTCCTCGCTCCACAAGGAAAAAAAAAAAAAAAAAAAGAATAAATAAAAGAAAAAAAAGAATTCACCCTGTTCTTTCCCTCATTTAGACAAACTATTAATATTCCAAGCCGAGCATGCATTTTTCCAATTTAGCGATCTATTAAAAGCAGTCGGTAAATTCGATCCAACCCTCGACATTTGTTACCCGCCGATGCGTGTAATTATCAACGTCGAAACGGAAGATTTTTAAAGAATCATTTTTCACAAAATGTCTGAAATAAAAGTCGTGGTAGCTTTGACAAATGATCCCGTAAATCAATTTCGAACAATTTTTTTTCTTATTCCAAAAATGCAAAAAAAAGAACAGAAAGAACACTGGAAGAAGAGAAGAGTTCGTTAGTTTAAAATTGACACTAATTTCAGTATGTTGCTGTTACACAAAGCTTTAATGATTTCCAATGGGGCAGGGGGGACAGGACATTCTTTTTATGAAGCATTAAAGATTCTTTGCCTCAATTAAATTGAAGATGGTGAAGCAAATTGCTTTTGTATGATGGTGGGATTTTTTTTAAAAAAAAGAGTGATAGATTAACTTTTTTTTTGCGTGGTTGGACCATTATTTTCCTTCGTGTTAAGATGATTTTTTTCGAACTACATTGTTTATGATTAAAATAAACAAGTATGAGGCAAAATTATTTCTTTTTTTATCAATGGCATGTCAAATTCATCCTGTAATTTGATCATCATGCTCTTAACCAACAAGTAAAATAAAATTCTAAAATTATTTTTAAAAATTTGTGTCATTTTATGCGCAAAGTTCTAAGCATAAATTTGCCTCCAGAAAAAAATATTAAACAAAATTCATAAAAATTATTAATATTTAAATACCTAGTATTTAATAATCCTGCTAAGTTTATCCTTTTTCAACTAAAACTTTGATCGATAGTTGATATTTTACACATTTTTTTCCAACATATTAAGTAAAAATACATTAACATGAAAAACATGTTAGCCGAAATTGATTTTTCCACTTAACTCCGCAAAACACAATAATACAAACCTCAATTTTTTTTTAATTTATTAACAAATAATACAATTAACAAGTGTTCTTAAATGGGGTGCAATGTAGACCTAACTCCTTGTGGTACACGCTGGACAACGTTGTATGCTGCTAAGTGGTCTACAGTTTTCGGCATGAGCTCTCGCTGCTATCCTAACCGTCGTCCGGTTGGCCCGCGTGTCTGCTGACTTGTCTCAATCAAAAACGATCTAATCAGCATTTACATCGCATTGTGATTTTCGACTAACCAAACTACCCTTTTTGTGATTTGGAAAAAACTAATGAAACAAGCTCATATCTCCCATCGTTCCTTGGCACTTCATGGTGAATCCGAGACGGCGAGATACTGGCAAGCTAGAGAACTCTTAAGGCAAGGATATCGGTCAACTTCGTGAACTCTTTCGTGTGCATTTTTTTTTTATGCCGTATTTTTCCCCTTTTTGTATGGTCTTGCCATTGGAAATAAAAGTGTTCGTAAATTACAGATTAGATTAAATAAAGGAATCAATAATTTTTTAAATGCATAATTCTACTCAACATTTATAAATCAAAATATAAGCCTTGTAAGTGCAAAATCTTCGTGAAAATTTATAACAATAACTGTTTTATACCAATACTAGCAATGGAACAAACTAACATGTTGGGTTAGATTTAACACACAAGAAGAAATTCAAATAAAAGAAGAATCGAAGAGTTTATTAAATATAAAGAAACCTTTACTACATGCGTGCGATTAAATTCAAATTGTTCGCTCCACAAGGCAAAAAAAAAAAAAAGAATAAATAAAAGAAAAAAAGAACTCACCGTATTCTTTCCCTCATTTAGACAAACTATTAATATTCCAAGCCAAGCATGCTTTTTCCAATTTAGCAATCTATTAAAAGCAGTTGGTAAATTCGATCCAACCCTCGACATTTGTTACCCGCCGATGCGTGTAATTATCAACGTCGAAACGGAAGATTTTTAAAGAATCATTTTTCACCAAAACGTCTGAAATAAAAGTCGAGGTAGCTTTGACAAATGATCCCGTAAATCAATTTCGAACAATTTCTTTTTTTCTTATTCCAAAAATGCGAAAAAAATAGAACAGAAAGAACACTGAAAGAAGAGAAGAGTTCGTTAGTTTAAAATTGACACTAATTTCAATATGGTGCTGTTACACAAAGCCTTAATGATTTCCAATGGAGGACATTCTTTTCATAAAGCATTAAAGATTCTTTGCCTCAATTAAATTGAAGATGGTGAAGCAAATTGCTTTTGTATGATGGTGGGTGTTTTTTTTTCTTTAAAAGAGTGATTGATTAACTTTTTTTTTTTTTTGTGGTTGGTTGGGCCATTATTTTCCTTCGTGTTCAGATGATTTTTTTTGGAACTACATTGTTTATGATTAAAATAAACAATATGAGGCAAAATTGTCTTTTTTTTTTTATCAATGGCATGTCAAATTCATCCTGTAATTTGATCATTATGTTCTTTGTTAATAAGTAAAATAAAAATCTAAAAATATTTTTAAAAATTTGTGTCATTTTATGTCAAATGTTTTAAGAATAAATTAGCCCTCAAAAAATATAAAATAATTCATAAAAATTAATAATCAATTTTTTAAATAACTAGTATTTAATCAGCCACCTAAGTTTATAATTTTTCTTCTAAAACTTTGATCGATATTTTAGAAATTTTTTTCAACACATTAAGTAAAATTACATTAGATAAGCAAAAAAAAAATTCATGCTAATGTTTTGCTCGAATTGTTTTTTTTTGCTTAACTCCGCAAAACCACCACGTGGAAAACACAAAAATACCAACTTCAAATGATTTTAATAGATTAACAAATAATACTATTAATAAGTGTGCTTAAATGGGGTGCAATGTAGACCTACCTCCTCGTGGTGCACCGTGGGTAACGTTCTGTCCGTCTAAGTGATCTACAGTTTTCGGCATGAGCTCTCGCTGCTATCCTAACGTCGTCCGGTTCGCCTGCATGTACGTATTGCAATGGAATACTAACGATTTGTCTCAATCAAAAATGATCTAATGAACATCTACATCGCATTGTGATTTTCGACAAACCAAACTACCCTCTTTGTGAATTGGAAAAAATGAACCGAGCTCATCTCCATCGTTGCTGGACACTTCATGGCGAATCCGAGACAGCGAGATACGGCAGACTAGAGAACTCTTAAGGCAGTGACTTCGGTCAACTTTGTGGAACTCTTTTGTGTGCATTTTTTTTTTTCTGTATTTTTCCCCTTTTTGTATTGTCTTGCCATTGGAAATAAAAGTGTTCTTAAATTATTACAGATTAGATTAAATATAGAAAACAAATTTCTTAAATACATAATTCTACTCAACACTTATGAATCGAAATATAAGCATTGTAAGTGCGAAATCTTCGTGAAAATTTATAACAAAAAAACTTTTTTTATACCAATACTAGCAATGAAACAAACTAGCATGTTGGGTTAGATTTATTGCATAAGAAGCAATTCAAATAAGAGAAGAAGAATCGAAGAGTTTATTAAATATCAGGAAACATTTACTACATGCGTGCGATTAAATTCAAATTTCTCTCTCCCCAAGGCAAAATAAAAAAAATTCAGCATATTCTTTCCCTCATTTAGACAAACTATTAGTATTCCAAGCGAAAAATGCTTTTTCCAAAAAAAGCAGTTGGTAAATTCGAAGAGTTTGTTAAATATCACGAAAAAAAATATTCGAATCCAATTAAAATGCAATATAAGTCTTCTAAAACGTACTACTATAGCGAAGTAACTTGAAAATTCCCCAACTTTCAACAGAGCATCATGGAACGGCAGAATCCTTTTCTCACTATCCAATCATCTGCTTCTAATTGACAGAAGACGCTTCTCATAACCAATCGTAAGCCTCCTGCTGTCAATACGGACACAATTTTATAGAATGATTGTATATATACGAATAACTAATACGCAGTGATATGTTTAATATTAATTCTTTCCTTTCTATATATTATTTGAAATTATACAGGAACAAACTAGCTTGCTATGTTATACATATCACATAAGAAGCAATTTAAATAAAAAAAGAATATTCGTAGAGCTTATTAAATATTAAGAAACATTTACTACATGCGTGCGATTAAATTCAAATTTCTCTCTCCACAAGGCTAAAAAAAAACAAGAAAATAAAAAGAAAAGAATTCGCCATATTCTTTCCCTCATTTAGACAAACTATTAATATTCCAAGCCGAGCATGCATTTTTCCAATTTAGCGATCTACTAAAAGTAGTCGGTAAATTCGATCCAACCCTCGACATTTGTTACCCGCCGATGCGTGTAATTAAGAACGTCGAAACGGAAGATTTTTAAAGAATCATTTTTCACCAAAATGTCCGAAATAAAAGTCGAGGTAGCTTTGACAAATGATCCCGTAAATCAATTTCGGACAATTTTTTTCTTATTCCAAAAATGCAAAAAAAGAACAGAAAGAACACTGAAAGAAGAGAAGAGTTCGTTAGTTTAAAATTGACACTAATTTCAATATGTTGCTGTTACACAAAGCTCTAATGATTTCCAATGGGGCAGGGGGGACAGGACATTCTTTTTATAAAGCATTAAAGATTCTTTGCCTCAATTAAATGGAAGATGGTGAAGCAAATTGCTTTTGTATGATGGTGGGTTTTTTTTTTTTATAAAGAGTGATAGATTAACTTTTTTTTTTTTGTGGTTGGTTGGGCCATTATTTTTCTTCGTGTGAAGATGGTTTTTTTTAAACTACATTGTTTATGATTAAAATAAACAAGTATGAGGCAAAAATATCTTTTTTTTTTTTTTTTTTTTTTTTTTTTTTTTATCAATGGCATGTCAAATTCAGCCTGCAATTTGATCATCATGTTCTTTACTAACGTAAAACAAAAATCTACAATTATTTTTAAAAATGTGTGTCATTTATATAAAAAGTTCTAAGTATTAATTTGCTGTCATAAAGATATAAAATAAATCATAAAAATTATTAATAATTTTTTTAAATAACTACAATTTAATTAACTTTTTTCATCTAATACAAATTATCGATCTTTGAAAACTTTTGAAAACTTTGATAGTTGATGTTTTACACATTGTTTGCAACACAGTAAGTAAAATTACATTAGCGTGCAAAATGTTGCATGAATTGTTTTTTCGCGTAACTCACCAAAATCATCTTGTGGAAAACACAACCTCAAATGATTTTAATAGATTAACACATAATAATATAATTAAATGTGTTTAAATTATTACAGAATAGATTAAATATAAGAAACAATATTTTTTTTTTTTTTTTTTTTTTACTACATAAATCTATTCAACATTTATAAATCAAAATATAAGCATTGTGAGAGCAAAATCATAATGAAAATTTATAAAAAAAAAAAAAGTATCCATACCAATAATAAATCATCTCCTCCATTAAGTATGACTTAACAGACTGGTAGTTATTTTGATAACAAAGAAAAAACATGATATAGAAAATATATTTACTTTTACATCTTATTATATAAGTTACTTTCTCAATTATTAAAAAAAGTCTCATTCCTATTTTTCTCAAAATCCACGGAATATTTTTTAACTGCGAAAAGTTAGAAAAAAGGCGAGAAAAAAAAAATAGCTTTTTAATATAATTTTTGTAGACGAAAGAGGGTTTTCTTCCTTGTCAATCCAAAATTGCTGTTATTTTCCTTAGTAACTTTGAAAAATCCTTAGTAATTAGTGTCTTTGGAATCATGAAAATCGAAATACAGAAACAATCCTTCCTAATTAATGAAGAAGTTTAATGTTTATTCATAAATTACGATTGCTAGCATTGTTCCTGCATTTCGATTCATTAATTAATGCTACAGCAAGAATAAATAGTACACATTTAGTAAGAATCCAAGCAGAAAAACAATTCACTGTAGTTGATTATGCTCAAGATTATGCCTGTTATCTTGCAGTTGAGAAAGAATTAATAAACATATGTCACTTAATCAACCACATTCCAACCAAATGCGACCTTTTCTAACTGCAACAGTTGCGTGACACCATCTCACAAAAACAAATCACCATTCTATTACATCTCACCATCTCAGAAAATCAGTTTTTGATCAGATTTTTTCTATGTAAGAGTCTTCTCTTAATGGAAATTTCTTCTAATTATGTGGATGAATGTGGCTGTGCCAAAATCCTCTCTCCAAAGTGTCACGAATATATTTCAGAATTTAATTCAGAGAAGAAGCTAGCCCATCCATTCGAGTGATACCCTTACTTTACTACAATAGAATTCCAACCCAAAGTGGGATAAATTTATCCTCCACTAAGACGAAGTCTGCATCATGATTTTTCAAAACAGACGCTAATGGGGAAGGAATCCTCGTTGACAATGGCGATTTCTGTTAGCATTATGTCTATCAATGCGGAAAGTTCACCAAGTTATGAACCACGTAACCATCACAATAGAGAAAGAATCCAGGATATTGTGGGATAAAATAATGTCAGCAATTATCTCTGTGTCAAATGTCGTCCAGAATGGACAGTGACCATGGCACAACTCATCTGTAAACAGGACGTGATTCATTAACAAAACTTTCACGTCATTTCGAAACTTAAACGACATTTCAAGTTTTTGCCGTATGCAACTTATTAACAGTTTTGGCTGACTGGTATTGGTTTTCTTTTATCAGCGGAACAAACCGTTTTGCGGGGACATTTACTATCGACTGTTCTCAGAACTGTGACTGCGATTCGGAAATTTTTCCAAGCACATAAAATGACACCAAACTTCTACAATATGCGAACCGAAACTGATGCAAGTTCTCTTAGTAATTCACCAAATTTGAGGACTATTCTCCTTCTCTGAAGTCATGTGTGTTCGTTGATAATTTCTGCTATTTCAGTTCATTTGAATCCTCAGCAAACATCTTCACCCTTCCTTTGAATATCCTGAGGAATTGGTCAAGCGAACTGCACGTCTTCTATTTGCAGTAATACCTCATAACCTCTATTTGCATACCAATCACTTTTCTGCAGAACTAGGTACTCATTACGTTAATCGCTAGGAATCATTTTCTCCAGTTTAATTGGTAATAAAATAATGAAATTGGCTATTTAATTAAATCCGTGCTTAATTTTTGTTAATTCGTATAAATAAAAAAAAATATGTGTACAAAAATTACGGACGACAGAAGTTAAACTTCTGGCTGTATCTGTGGTGGAAAAGAGAAAATGGCAGATATCCATCAACAAGTCTTAATTAAAGACATTAGTATAAAATACTCCAATAAATTACATCCGAGTATGAAGTTATTAATTATTATATTCGTTTGTAAGAAAATAAATAATTGCTTTGTGGAGCTTCAAATTCCATTGCATCTGTATTTAAAACTGCATATTAAAATTCTAGGCTTTCTGCGGAACTGGAGAAAACTGCATTAATTATTGTCAAATTTCTGTAAATGCACTGGAACCTGAGGATATATGAAGCCATTGAGTTTTGCAAAAGTTTAAGCATGCTCTTTTGGGAGTGATTGCCGACAGCAATTACATATTAGATCAGTGGCAGTCAACCTGGTCCAACCGCCCACTAAAGGGCGTTCCATATTTCATGGTGGGCTATAGTGATTTTGTCGATTACTACAGCACTTTTCTTTTTTTTTTTTTTTTTTAAATGTTGAAATAGAAGAATTTTCTAGTATTGTTTAATAATGCGTCATATCCAAATATGTGGAAAAGGATATTCAGTTTATTGATACCTTTGCCTACTTCATATCTTGTGGAATCAATTTTTACTGCTGTTAATAATATTATAACCAATGAAAGAAACTGCTCGAATATTTCCAAAAGGGGAGAGACCTTTGTTTGTTCCTTACAAAAATTGGCCCGATATCCAGGATTTAGATTCACAGCATCAGTATCAGGGATCTCATTAATAATTTAATTAATTAAATGTAACTTCATCAGACTTTATGCTTGTATGCAAGAAAAATATAAATAAAAGATTTAACTACAGGTAAGTTGTTTCATAAATATTTATTTTGTTAAACTTAGTGAAATTCCGACCCAAAAGATTCGGTAAGAAATTATTATAGGGTTTAACTTGCTGTAACTCTGGCTTTATTAATTTTATAAAGTAAAGTTATTTCCCTACTTTATAAATCACAACTGTGGAATCTGTGGGTGGTTAGAAAATTTTTCTACTAACAGAGATTCAAAAGTGGGCGGTAAGTATAAAAATGTTGACTATCCTGCATTAGATCATTACGACAGTTGAATGCTGGAAGTTTTTGAATAAGTTCCTCTTTTTCAAATGACAAAGATTTTAAATAACTCTTGAACCATAATCTGCCGCGGACGTAATACTCCAAACCAAATTCATTAGCTACAAAACCTCTTTTAAAAATATTAAATGCAGTTTTGAAAATTAATTAATGTCTGGAAATTGTAAAATTCCCAAATACTCTAACTCCGGTTTTCTGAACCTTTGTGCTTTTTAATGGTTGCTTTCCCAACATGCTGACTAACTAGCTAATAAGAAAGTAGAGGCAATTTGCTCCTTTTCCTACTAACCGGTACAATTTCAGACCTAGTCACTTTTTGTAATTTCATTTTTACTCTAACTCGCTAGTCCTTACTTTACTCGACATCGGTATATTTTACGCATATTTAAGGATGTTAAAAATTACTTTTAAAAAATCTTTTCTAACACATGATAGTAATAATTAAGTACGTTAAATAAAGGTTATTAACTTTCCCATTTTATTTTATGTTAAAAATAGTAGTAGCAAAACAAAAAAAAATTAAACAATTTTGTGAACGTGGAGGAAATTGTTATGTAATTAATTTGGGAGTTCTGTCCATTGGGACTCCACTTGTTAATTTGGCAATTTTTTTTCCCCTTGCGATTTTGTCGAAGTCCCTTCCCTAAACAAACAAAATGGAGTGGCTGTATATTTTACACTGACCTTTGGAGATTCCATTTGGCGTGGAAATGAGACTTGGCGAAATCGGATCCCTAAAGAGTAGAATAAACATTAATTTATTCATGCTACTTCTCAATACCCGCAATTTGTATCTAAATTAGTTTGGTAGTGTAGCAGGCCTCTCTTAATAAAACTTAATTTGCTACATATTCAATGGCAGATAGGGAGAAGATTCAGTTTTATTATGAGAATTGATGCAACACTTAAAATTTTTGCCTGCCGCATTTCAAAACCAATTTCTCCAAAGGGGCTCACACCCTTCTCTTCACCTCTTCGATTCCAATGGAAGGTCTTTTCGGTTTACTAATTTATAGGTCAAATTCTCGGCATAAAAACAGGGGCTTCAGTAGTTCTTGGCATAATTTCTGGAACTCCAACTAAGCTCCCATAATTCGAATACCCAAAGCGCTATACATCAAGATACATAAATCAATGCCCTTCAGAAATTCATTCTGTCAGTAAAATTAAAATAAATTTGTCTCCCTCGCAAATGAAACACCACTAAGTGTCCAGGCCTGTCTCTTAAAAAAGAACTAGATCTTTCCAGACAACCATCGCCAGATTTATAGATTTGGTTTGGTTTGTTACTCTACTGTAATTTTTTGCACACTTTGGGCTAATTAGACCGAAACTTACAGTTCAAATGTGGATTCCGAACCACTACTACACCACACCACATCACATCACTGTGCCTAGAGCTGAGTTGCCCTTTTACAGTTTGGGAATGATATGGGATTTCTGACTGAGCTCTATGACGGTCTACGATCATATGAGACCGGGACCTACGAACCACTACAATCCTCCATGGCACCGCCGGGACTCGAAACCGAAACCTGCGGTACCGAGCGCTAGTCACCAGGCCATCGGGCCCCTGATTCCGAACCACTAACAAGCATGCCACCTTCAGGATTGGAACTTGGAGCTTGTGGCCAGAGCGCTAGCCAATTGGCCATCAAGCCGCCACCAGATTCAGAAGCGGGTATCTTCGATGCATGAAATTCATAGAAAGGATGAAAACTTTTCCTCCTTGTACTTGTTCCCTTTCTGCTTTCTTGCTCAGCTCTTGATCTTGGCCAGCGCTCTGGCTTTGTTGTCACAGACTTCAGGTTTTAATCCTGGCAAACTCATGGATGTTTGTTAGTGGTTCGAAATCCATGTTAAACTGTAGGTTCCAGTCTTCTTTACCCAAGGTGTGCAAAAAATGACTGTAGAGTGACAAACCAAACCAAACCAACTTCTTGATTGTATTGGCGTCTCTTTGTGTCAGATGCGATTCGCTTTTGCTGCAGAGTCTTTTGGATTTGGTGTAGACTTTCCTCTTCCAAGTTGATTGGTAACAATAACAACCTCAAGATGCTCTAGCTTAAAAATAATGGCAAAGCCAAAATATATATGGCATTTCTTGATAAAATTAATTCATTATATATAATTCACAATTTCGTCTATGCATCTATTTCAATAGATGGGATTTTTTCAAAATTAAAATGTCCAAGTTTGCAGCTGGACGTTTTAATTATTACTTGGACATTTACATTGAAGCATCATTGAGCAGTACTCATGACAATTTTTAATACCCATTTTCAGACAATTTTTTGATGGAAACACAAAAGTTCCATTAACAAAATTTTATAGAAATTTTTAGCAAAAAGAATTTAGTTTAAACTATATAATCTTATACAAAAAATATCATGAAATAAGAAATAGTGCAACGTTATATTGTAAAAGATTAGTTAATTTTCAAACGGCGAATAAATGGAATTAACTTAATTCTTGAATGCAAAAAGTAAAAGAAGTACCTATATTTCCCTGTAAAAATCATAATTTTTAGAATATTTTCTAAGAACTACGAAGGCACCTTATATAGCAAGACGCAAGCGATAAATCTTCAAATATCACTAAATATTGCATGGTTTTATTTCTTTAGTTTATATTTATAAAGTTCATTAAAAAAAATTATTTCATTTCCAATTAAGATATTCGTCTTAAGAAAATAGGTTGTTTTATTTTCGAAATTTTTTCATATTGCTGATTTGTTGATTCCTCGCCAAAACGAAAAATCTGATATCAGCGAAATTTGAGCCCGGCTACCGTTAAAAGTACCAAAACGCACGTCAGAAATGATAATAGAATACCGTAAATAATCAGCACTAACAATAACAATGTAAAAGGAAAATTACTTAAATCTTTTAACTTATTTTTTTGATATTTTGAAAGCAACTTTTATGAAAAAGAAAAATGTCAAATCTTTTAAAATCCGTGGCAGAAACCGAATATTCGAATAGTTCATCCAATTCTCTTGTTGAGAAGTCTGGATGCATGCCATCATTACTTTCAGTGTTTTCCAAACTAGAATTTATGTCCTCTCATACACAAACTAAAATTTTTTTCTTTTTTTTTTTATTTCGGCTTATATGCGAGATTTTAACTTTGAGTTAACTAAAAAAAAAAAAAAAAAAACAGCTTATATGAGAAAAACAAAAAACAGCTTATATGCAGATCGGTTTATATTCAGAGATATAAGGTAGTTCTAGAACAAATTATTTCATCCTCAAAATGGCAGTTATCAAACATGAAAAAACAACCGAGGTTTATTATTGTATTAAACATATCTTAGCAAAATTTTCATCAAACCATTTAATTTTTCTTTTTTGTAAAGTGAAATTAAAACGGTTTATTGAAAACGATTGCTTTTAAAACCAATGCATTATTATAAGCAGAACAGTCAATTGAATTCTTTGTTTATTCCTTCCTATTCCAAAAATGAAACATTTGTTTGGCTCAAGTAGCCAGGACTAAAAAATGCGATTTTTGTCAAACTTCCTAAAATCCCAGCTTAAAAAAACCCCGCCAAGATCGAGAAATATATTTTAAAATTATTAAATTAAATTAGCTCTTACCTTTAATAATTAATTCTCTAATAGTTCTTGTTTTAGTAGCTTTAAAAGTTCATAATTCTTTGATAGCTTGGATCTTCGTACACGTCGGAGATTCACTTCACAACATTGACAATGGTAACTGCGATACCTTATTTGGACAATCCATAAATTTAGTTTCAGTAGGCCATTCCACTTTGAAACACTGGGTACAAACTTTACGTTTCTTCGTCGATTTTGTCCCCTCAATTTGAATTAAAATGTATTCATTAATTATAAATTGTGTTGACAGATTTTGAAATAGTTAAGACAACACAAAACAGTAAAAGTAAATTTAAAAAAACCTTAAGCACACTCAACATGTCTTGACTTAACTTGATTGATTGACTTGATTTGAGATTTATTCTCGCTTTAGCTACTTTATCTCTATTTATCCAATTGCTCTTAAGAAGAAATCGGAAAACATGAAATAGGAAAAGATAATACCAATAAAAAAGATCCTCAGATAATCAGTAGGGTTTGACTGTTTCCAAAAGTATTAAAAAAGAAGCACCGAGATGTGGTGTTGTATAGAACTTTTGTCATTAAATAATACAAAAATGTTAACATACACGCACAAAAACCACGTAATTTTTCGTAGAAAATTAATTATTGATGTGGTTTTGTAATAAAGTTCGTCGCTTGTATCAAATAACCAAAAATAAGAAGAGAAAAAGATGAGTAATTCAAAAGCCTGTTTCAATTTTTCTCTTTGTTTGTCATATTTAATGCATTGAAATAATATATGTTCCCCGGTTTCCAATTTATTGCAACTTAAACATAGTGGAGATTGGTTTGGTTTGGTTAGTCTCGTCTACGGTCATTTTGTGCACACGAGCGCTAAACAGACCGGGACCTACATTTTAAAGTGGGTTCCGAACCACTACTAACATCCATGGAATAGCCGGAACTCGAACCCGAAACCTGTAGCATAGTGGAGAAGATGTTAATGCAAATATATTAAGTCTAGACGCAACAGGTAAAATCAGAATTATCATAATTTATGTTAGCATTTAAAGCAGAAATCAAAATAACAATATTGTAATCAACTTAAAGACTTCGGAGAATGTAACTCAAACTATTTTTTTCTAGTATAGCTATAATGTAGTCTAAATATATTTCTCACATTATTATAACTATTATATGTATCTACTTCCTCAATAACACTCAAAACTTGAGATTTTGTATAATTTTCAAAGTAAAAATCAAAAAATTAAGATTTGAAGTAAAATCTCATGGTCTTGGACGAAAAGACGAGATTTGACCTGAACCTTTTTTTGCATTTGACTTGATATCATTGTAATGTAAGATGTGTAACAAATTCAGCATTGCCCAGGGTCCACCATAGAGATTGCTGCAAGTAATCCATATTGTACCACCAAAAATTTATACGAACACTCCCACTGGAAAGCAATTCAGGATTCGTATCTCCTTCTCGAATCAAATGGAGAACCCTTCCATTTTACAGATTTATCGTAATCTAACCGAAAGAAAAACTTTTTGTTCAACTTCGTTTATTGAGTTTCGAATTAAGCTTCTACTGTTCGAAAAACAAAGCTCTATCTACCTAGCTAATCCAATACTGTAAAGAGCTTAAAAAAGATGTAAAATCTGTTCTACCCTATAAAAAAAGATTATCTTGGTTTTATTAAAATGCCCATAATCCAAAATATTCTAACCACATTAAATTCAATATAATTATTCAAAACCGACTACAATAATAAATAGCTAACTTCCGCCTCTAACTAACCTTTCCCCTCTCCCCTCAATTGTGATGTTTCAGCAAGGAATCATGGTATGACAGAATCCTCCTCTGTGATACAATCATTTACCTCTAACAGACAGAAGACGTTCGTCACAACCAATCGCGAGCCTCCTGCTGACAATTCAGCTAGAATGACTGTACATAATGTCAGCCCAAATCAACATTTAATGTTAATTATTTCCTTTAACCATTAAAAATGCAAATAAAAATTGTTAAAATTATCCTGGTACAAACCAGCCATAGTGTTGTACTACTGCATACATACTAAGAAGCAATTGAAATAAAACTGAACAAAATAACTGATTCGAATTATTTATTGAATGTCATGAAATAATTGCATGCGTTCAAATTCGAAATTTTGTTCCACGGACAAATAATTCACCGTTATTTTTTCCTCATTTAGACAAAGTATTAATATTCCAACTTAAACATGTTTTTTCAATTTAGAAATTACGAAAAGCAGTTGGTAAATTCATTATTATCTAAGTCATTGTTTATTTAATAAATTAAAAGTAGTAATAGCAACTGTAAAGAATAAACAGTTTTTGTGAGAGTAAAAGAAATTCGTTAAGTAATTAATTTATTAATATTATTTGCTAATGCCTCATATATCTATTGCGATAGATATGGGACTTTTAATTTCTGGAAAATCAAGTTTGTTGACAATCAATGAAATTATTAGTTGGCATTTTATAATGAAGTATCGTTGAACAGTAGCAATGGCAACTTCTTGAACACATTTCATTTTTTTTTTTTCCCCACTGAAACTCAAAAGCATTATTTAAAAAAAAGGACTTATAGAAATTTTGAATAAAAGGATTCAGTTTAAACCATGTAACCTTATTTATGACTATTCTAATAGAGAATGGGGCGCAACATTATGTTGCAAATAATATAATTAATTTTGTAAGCGATAAATAGCTAGAAATATATTTAACTTAATTCTTAAGTCAAAAAAGGTAAAAAAAAAAAACAAATGAAGGAATTAATTAATAAAAAAAAATTTCATCGATAAGTTGCAGTTTGCAGGATGAATTTGCTTGTGTTTTGTCATTGTATTAAAGATATATATCTTGGCAAAAATTTTATCAGAATGTTTTCTCTTAATTGTGCCTTTTTGAAAAATAAAAATAAAACAGTTAATTAAAAAATACAATTCTTTTTAAATAGGACAAAATAAATAGAGTAGCCTAATAAATGCTTCTTTATTTCTTCCCTATCCAGAAATGAAAAATAGGTTTGGCTCGCAATTTGTAAAAAAAAGCCTGTTGAATGTTCCAATAGGCCTATCTGACTCTAAGGCGGCACTTTCGGCAATCAATTCCTCCCTAGCACTTCAGTCTACTTCCATCGAAAATTGCATCTCTTGTCTTAAAGACCTTGACTCAAAGGGCAAGGATATCGTTTTGCAGTGGATTCCAGGCCATTGTGGGATCTTGGGTAACGAGAAGGCGGATTCTCTTGCCAAAAAAGGAACAACCATCACCCAAACCTTTTGTAAAGACATCTCTTTTCACTCGATGAAACTGATGATCCGAGACTTCTTTCGGAACACTCTCTCTGATAACCTACTTGAAGGCAACTCATCTAAAACCTGGTTTAACTTTATTTTAAACATCCCTGATCAGCCCAGGTTTAAAGCTGTTGCCCTTTTCAGGCTCCTGACGGGCCATGATTGTATGGCCCATCATCTTTTTTGTATGAAAATATTTGCAAGCCCAAAATGCCTGCTCTGCAGTCTTGGAGAGGGCATGGATTCATCTCACCTCCCTGTCTGCCCTGCACTTGTTTCCTCTACTGTGTAGGGTCTTTACTGGGTGGCTAGGGCCCTTATGGACTAAACATGTCACTATGTGATTTCTTTCGATTCTCGTTGTTGTTTTCGTGTTCCTTGTGTTCTTTTTCTTTTTTCTTTTATTACTTTTTGTAGCCTGCCATTGGAAATAAAAAAAAATTTAATAATGTTCCAATAGGAGTTGGTCTCTTAATTTTTTTTGTTAAACTAGAGGAAATATGAATCCAAAATACATAGAAGGCTGTGAGAGGATGATTAAATGGGAGGAAGGGAGGGCAGAGCAAAAAATAATTAACTGTATGACCATTTGAAAAAGTGGTACATTCTTTTTTTTAAAGAACAAGGTTCCCCCTTTCCCCCCCCCAAAAAAAAAATGATTACTTCCCCACCACTAAGTTATATGTTTACGAAAGAGGAACAAAATTTCAAGTGTTCATAAAAATTTCTTTGAAGGTAGACTGAAATTGATGCATGTAATACAATTCAATAAGAAACAATTCTACATCTATAAAAATCTAAAATATTCAAACACAATTTTGAAAAACAACATTAAAAAATTAGTAATAACTTTTTTTTTGATGTTTAAGAATTGAAACCCACTAAAAAGAAATGAACATTTTTTATTCAAATATATTTGTCTGTCAAAATATGAACAAATAATTTGTTTTTAAGATTACATAAGCCAAATGACTCAAGTTTATTTCAATAATGCATTAAAAATAATTTGTTTTGTTTTGTTTTTGCATTCTTATTAAAATGAAACTTCTGTCATCACAAGACAGAACTTGAAAAAGCCAAATATATTCACTGTTTAAGATATTTATTTGATTTTTTCTAGCCCTTATTAGTTCACAAAGAAGCCATACTTCTAATTGAAATCTAAAAAATAATTTTCATTGTGATTTGCATCTATAAACAATATCTTAATGACACTTATTAATCAACAAAGGAACCATATTTATTATAATCTAAATAGGGTCAGATAAATAATAATTCATTTGAATTTTGAATTATTTCTATAAATAAAATCTTAATGGCCGAAAATGCTATACAAAATATTTTAAATGATTATGGTTAATCAACACGGTTCATAACTAAGATTCATAAATATTGAATCCTATTATGAGACAGAATTGAAGACAGCAATGGAATATATATACATATATATACACACATGTATAGTATAGTATATGTATATCTATATATCACAGTTTTCAATGTTATCTTTATAGAAATTGTGTCCTGAAAAATTTACAAAAATAAGTTCGGTGTTACAAGTTAAATATCTGAATTTTTTTTTAATTTGTCATGAAATTTAAATTAGTCAGATGAAACATTTATTAATCAATGCCATTTGAAGTGCATAGAAATTGCTGTTTAGCAAAAAGAACTTAAATATAAAAAGGAAATCAATATCATTTATAATACAAAACCGTTATAAATTAAATATATCATAATTAAAAAAATATGTATATTTGTTGGTATAAAAAACTAACATCCTGGCTGTTTTGTAATAAGCATTTAAATTACGAACATGTTATTAATTAAACTTTTACTATCTTATTCCTATATTTTAATTAACATACAAGTTTTTACTTTTTAAAAAGGGAAAAAAAAGAATTGCTTGTTTTCTTTCATTAGCAGTTCAGGAGTAGCCTGATGGCCAATTGGCTAGCGCTCTGGCCTTTGGTAGCACAGGGTTCAGGTTTGAATTCTGGCGGTGGCCTGGATGTTTGTTAAGGGTTTGGAATCCCCGTTAAACTGTACGTCCCGGTCTAATTAACCCAGAGTGTGCCCAAAATTACTTTAGAGCGACAAACTAAACCAAACCAAGCAGTTCAGGAACAGAAATGTTTGAAAAAAAATATATAAATTTATTTATATAGCTTAAACAAAAATACATTGCTATGCATAAATTTTTCTATCCCAAGTCATGTACATAAAGTAAAGATTAAAAAATAATCCTTAGGTAATTGTCTTATTTTGAGGCAGTTCATTCAATGGAATTATATATACACTCATGTCCATAAATTAAGGATAATGAAGTTCAGGCAAAGAAAGAGACAGAAGCAAAACAAATTTGACTTATTTGTAAAGTCTATTTATTAAACAAAAGGTAAAGAGCAAAAACGATGCTATATGTTTGACATAATTAATAAAAATGGCGATTTTTACTCCCTGGAGCAAATTTGAAAAAAGAACCTATTTACAAAAAACAGTATAACATGGTTAGTATGATGATTATTATGGAGTATGTCTCCCGGACGATGCAATACAGGCCTTACAACGCCTAGGCATGCTGAGTATCAAATTATCAATCTGATCTTGGGGAATATTACACCACTCATCAAGCAATGCCCTCCGAAGTTCCGGTTGACTGGTGGGAGGGGGTTGACGGGCTGCAATTCGTCGGCCAAGCATATCCCACACATGCTCTATTGGATTCAAGTCCGGTGAGTATGCTGGCCAATCCATACGGGTGATATCCTCCAATTGAAGGCATTAGTCTAAAATGTTTGCACGGTGAGGACGGGCGTTGTCAGCCATAAACAGAAATTCAGCACCCATGGCGCCCCGAAACAAACGTACATGTTGTTCCAGAATGACATCCCGATCGATGTGACCTGTCATCGTTACACTCTGAACATGCAGGTCAGTTCTGGAACCAAGAATAATTCCTCCCCAAACGAGCCATCCTGCACCACCGTAACGGTGTCGTTCAATGGTGTTCTCTTGGTGGTAACGGGTACCTGGCTCTCTCCATATGAAAGTCCGGCGAGAATCAGACTGCAAACTAAACCTGGACTCGTCGGAAAACATCACACCAGACCACTGTTGCAGTGTCCATAATGCATGCTCTCTACTCCAGGTTAATCGCAGGCGACAATGAGTTGCAGTAAGTGGAACACATCTGACAGGCCTATGAGCATATAGACCAATGTGCCCTAAGCGTCTGTACACGGTCTGCCTTGAAACTGTCGTACCGGTAGCTGACGAGGGCTGACGAGAGCTGACGAGACAGGTCTGATGTTGTGCTCCGTCTGTTTCTTTTGGCAGTAACTGCTAAATACCGGTCCTCATTCGGCGTTGTAACTTGGGGGCGACCTGTGCTGTAACATCTACTCGCATTACCATCATCTTGGAATCGTTGCCAAAGCCTGGAGATGACACTCTGGGCGATTCCAAGTTCATCGGATACTTCCAGCTGGGTACGTTCACATTCCAATCGTCCGATAATTCTACCACGTAAAAAATCATCCAAATGCTTCCTTTGTGCCATAACTATGCGGTTATTGCACTGAAAGGCTTTTAAAGTGCTTGCGAACAATTTTACTTCTTTGCCACCATTCCTTATATACCCCTCTATTACACTCTCGTCATTGTGACGTACTATCTCGTCATTGTGACGCGGTTTCCTGTAATTTGCATATTCTTCTTCAAGATGTGTGTGATAATTCTACAGGTGAAATTTTTATTTTAGAGTTCAATTTCTGTGTGATTCTAAATTATCCTTAATTTATGGACATGAGTGTAATATCGTCGGTATATAAGCATCATATTAAAAGAATCGCCTTATGAGATTTGGGGCAAAGTAAACAAGGCGTCGTTTGTTCACCTGCGAGATTTCGGCAGAGAGGATTTTGCAAATTGAATATTTCCTACTCTTCGGAGTTCACATGCAAAATGTGTTGATTATTATTCTATAGAAGCCTTTATATATTAAAATGGGTTTGTTATTGTGTTGTGTTCATTTTTTCAATCATTTTGTGTGGTAGACAATTTATTTACTTGCAAAAATTAAAAATATTTTATTCAAGTAAACTATATTTTTTTTTCTTGGCAATACAAGGATTTTGTTTTGCTTCTATTCATTTTAAAAATACTTATATTTAGAAAAATAAATTATGCTCACAAATTTAGCATAGATCTTTTATTCTTTCATAAATTGATTCTTTCATTCTTTTTTCTAACTTATAATACAAAGATTTTTTTTATTGTTTTTCCCTTTTAATTATTATACGTGTTAAAAAACTATATTAAAATCTTAGTAAATGGGCTGATGGCCGAGAGACTAGAGCTCTGAAGCTTGGTGCCACAGGTTTGTTAGAGTCCCGGTGGTTCCATGGATGTTTGTAATGGTTTAGAATTCCCTGGAAGCCGAAAGTTCTTTGTCTAATCTGACTGTTGAATTTAGGAATGACAACCCTACCCCATTAAAAGTCAGCGTCAAGACGCCAAGTCAAACTTCTACCTACGGATGCTCCATCACAATAGAAGCTGCCCCCCCCACCTTTCCCTTCTTACATGGGATCACATGGATTCTTGACCTTGACCTTGTTGCTAGCTACCAAGTGAGATAAGAAAATAACAAATTTAGAATATTTTTTTCTGAAATAATAGTATTTTTATTCTCAATAATTTGAAAAATATTTCCATAAGATTCCTGCATACTTTACTGATTAAATAAGTGAAATTCTAAGTTCTTTTCCTTTCAAGTTATTTTTTACCGAAGAAAAATAATTACTAGTTACTAAAAATTTACAAGAAAAATTGTCACATTAAATATACATGCCAACCCTTTTAAAGAAGCTACATTACACAAAATTTATGAATTATTATCATCAGCATCGGCACAACAGCTCCCTGGTGGGCCCAGACCGTCCACCAACCGGCAGATTTCGAAACAGTCATATTACACCGGGACCTACAGTTTATAGTGGATTTCGAATCAGTACAAATATCCATGGCAACCACGGAATTTGGATATCCACGGAACTCGAACCCGAAACCTGAGACACAAAGCACCAGAACGATAGTCATTCGGGCATTTGGCCCCATAATCATTTTAATTATTACAAAATAATTTATAATCACTAATAATAATCTTTTGGGACCTGAATGGAGGAATGGCGCTCTGGCGCTCGGTACCACAGGTTTCGGGTTCGAGTCGCGGTGGTGCCATGGATATTTCTAGTGGTTCAGAATCCACTTTAAACTGTAGGTCCAAGTCTAACATGCTGTAGAGCATTGGAAGTAGGGCTGGCAAACCTACCCCGTAAAATTAGACATCTCATGTTTCGAAATCTGCCAGTAGGCATTCCTCCATTCATGGGGCTGTTGTGCCAATCATAATGGTGATGAATAATAATCTTTTAAATTAAAATAATCTTCATAATTTTTAAATTAATTAATTGCATTAGAATAATCTATTCATTTATTGGACAGCATTCTGTTTAATCGTTAAATAAATTTTAATTATTAAAAAAAAATATCATTCATTCTTTGAAGCTTACCAAGACTCGCACGCTATGATATAATACCACAATAGATTCAAAAAACAGATTGAATGGATAAAAAGCATCCAATTTTAATAAGTAAAAAAAAACATTTGCTGTTGTATTCTACTAATATTTATAATACATCAGCTGCCTCAAAATTCATATCTTATATCAAAACATGCAAATATTTATATACGCGCTTTTAATAAACTCCATTAAATGGTCGACAGATTTTTCCATGTCAACATAAAGTAAACAATTGGAGGGAATAATACAATATTAATATGACTACACTATTAATCTTAGTTGGCATTTAATATCGTCGATATATAAGCAGTGTATTAAAAGAATCGCTTCATGAGATTCGGGGCAAAGTAAACAAGGCGTTGTTTGTTCACCTGCGAGATTTCGGCAAAGAGGATTTTGCAAATTGAATCTTTACTACTCTTCGGAATTTACATGCGAAATGTGTTTATTATTATTCTATAGAAACAGTGATATTTTAAAGTGTGTTGTGGATTCTTTTGATCATTTTGTGTGCCAGAAAATTTATTTACTTGCAAAATTTAATGCAAAATATTTTATTCAAGTAAATTAGATTTTTTTTTCCTTACAATACACGCATTTTGTTTTGCTTCTATTCATTAAAAATAATTATATTTAGAAAAATAAACTATGGTTGCAAATTCAATATAGATCTTTTTTTTCCTTTCATGTATATTGTTATATTTATTTTGTCTAGCTTAACATGCAAAGATTTTCGATTGTTTTATCTTTTTGTTTTCTATTCTAATTATTATACTTGTTAAAAAAATATATTAAAATTTTAATAAATGGGCCTGACGGCCGAGTGACTAGAGCTCTGACGTTTGGTGCCACAGCTTTGTTCGAGTCCCGGCGGTGCCATTGATATTTGTAGTGGTTCGGAATCACCTTTAAGCAGTAGGTCCCGGTCTCCTATGGCTGTAGAGCGTCACAGAGCCCAATTAGACTTCTCACCCACATCATTCTCAAACTGTATAAGGGCGACTCAGCTCTAGACATAGTGATGTGGTGTGGTGTGGTGTGGTGTGGTAGTAGTCAAATTAGGCCGAGACCTACGGTTTAAAGTGGATTTCGAATCACTACAAACATCCATGGCAGAGCCTGGACTCGAACCTTACACCCGTTGCATCTTCCACCTGAGCGACAGTCACTCGGTCATCAGACTCAATAATCACTTTAATTATTACAAAATAATTATAATCATTAATAATCTTTTAAATTAATAGAATAATTTTAAAATCAATTAAATGCATTAGAAGAATATTTTAAATTGTTAAACAATATTCTTTTTAATCATTAAAATTTATTTAATGATTAAAAATAATATTGTTTAAAAATTTAAAATACTAAAATTATTAAAAATTATTACCGAATAAATTTTTCATTCATTCTTTGAAGTTTACCAAGACTCCCACACTAAGGCACAATACCACTAAGATTCAAAAAACAAATTTAATGAATAAAAAGCATCCAATTTTATTAAGAAAAACATTTATTGCATTCTACTAATATTATAATACATCAGCTTTCTCAAAATTCATATATTATATCAGACATGCAAATATTTATATACTCGCTTTGAATACATTCTATTAAATTGTTGGCAGACTTTTCTATGTAAACATGAAGTAAACAATTGGAGGGTATATAACACAATATTTATATGACTACACTATTCATCTTGGTTGACATTTAATATCGTCGATATATGAGCATCATATTAAAAGAATCTCTTCATGAGATTTGGGGCAAAATAAAGAAGGCGTTGCTTGTTCACCTGCGAGATTTCGATGATTTTACAAATTTAATGTCTCCTACTCTTTGTAGTTTACATGCGAAATGTGTTGATTATTATTCTATAGAAGCTTTGATATTGTGAAAGGTACTTGTTTTTGCGTTTTGTGCATTTTTCTAATCATTTTGTGTGGTATAAAATTTATTCACTTGCAAAAATTAATAATATTTTATTCAAGTAAATTAGATTTTTTTTTCTTTACAATACACTGATTTTGTTTTGTTTTTTATTCATAAAAAAAAATTATATTTAGAAAAATAAAGTAGGGTCACAAATTCAATATAGATCTTTTATTCTTTCACGTAAATCGTTATATTAATCTTGTCTAACTTATGATTTTTTTTTGTCTGTTCCAATTATTATACATGTTAAATAAAATATATTGAAATATTAGTAAATAGGCCTGATGGCGGAGTGGCTAGAGCTCTGAAGCTTGGCGCCAGTGATTTGTTCCAGTCCTAGTGGTGGCATTGATATTTGTATTGGTTCGGAATCCACTTTCAGCCGTAGGTCAAGGTCTCATAGGACTGTAGAGCGTCACAGAACCCAATCAGACTTCTTACCCACATCGTTCCCAAAGTGTATAAAAGCGACTGAGTTCTAGACACAGTAATGTGGTATGGTGTGGTGTGGTGTTGTGGTGGTGGTGGTGGTGGAGGTATTATGCCGGGACCTACGATTTAAGGTGGATTTCGAACAACTGCAATCATCCATGGCACCGCCGGGACTCGTACCCTAAACCTGTGCCACGAGAGCTAGAGGGATAGTCATTCAGCCAACAGGCCTCGTAATCATTTTAATTATTACAAAATAATTTATAATCATTAATAATAATCTTTTTAAATTAATAGAATAATTTTTAATTAATTAACTGCAAAAATTAATTTTTAATTTAATTAACTATACTTTTAAATTATTGGACAATATCATTTTTAATCGTTAAATAAATTTTTCATTCATTCTTTGAAGTTTATCAAAACTTACACCAGGCTAAGATATAACACCACTAAGATTCAAAACACAAATTGAATGGATAAAAACCATCCAATTTCAATAAAGAAAAAAAACAGATTGTATTCTACTAATATTATAATACATGAGCTGCCTCAAAATTCATATCTTATATATCAAACATACAAATATTTATATACGTGCTTTTAATGCACTCCATTAAATGGTCGACAGACTTTTCTATGTCAACATAAAGTAAACAATTGGAGGGTATATAATACAATATTTATAGGACTACATTATTAATCTTAGCTGTCATTTAATATCGTCGATATATAAGCTGCATTATTAAAAGAATCGCTTCATGAGATTTGGGGCAAAGTAAACAAGGCGTTGTTTGTTCACCTGCGAGATTTCGGCAAAGATAATTTTGCAAATTGAATGTCTCCTACTCTTTGGAGTTTACATGCGAAATGTGTTGATTATTATTCTATAGAAGCCGTGATATATTAGTAAAATGTGCTTGTTTTTGCGTTACGTGTATTTTTTTAATCATTTTGTGTGGTAGACAATTTATTTACTTACAAAAATTAATACAAAATATTTTATTCAAGTAAATTAGATTTTTTTTTCTTTACAATACACGGATTGTGTTTTGCTTCTATTCATTTTAATAATTTCAATTTAATAATAAATGTAATTTTAATAATAATTGTATTTAGAAAAATAAATTAGGGTCCCAAATTCAATAAAGATCTTTTTTTTCTTTGATGTAAATTGTTATATTTATCTTGTCTAACTTATAATACAAAGATTTTCAATTGTTAGCCTTTTTTTCCTATTCCAATTATTATACGTGTTAAAAAATATATATTAAAATTTTAATAAATGGGCCTGATGGCCGAGTGACTAGAGCTCTGAAGCTTGGTGCCACAGGCTTGTTCAAGTCCCGGCGGTGCCATTGATATTTGTAGTGGTTCGGAATCCACTTTAAATAGTAGGTTTCTATGACTATAGAGCGTCACTGAGCCCAATGAGACATCTCACCCACATCGTTCCCAAACTGTATAGGTGCAACTCAGCTCTAGGCACAGTGATGTTGTGTGATGTAGTAGTAGTCATATTATGCCGGGACCTACGGTTTAAGGTGTGTTCCAACCACGATAAATATTCATGGCACCGCTGAGATTCGAACCCGAAACCTGTGTTACCGAGCGCCAGAGCGATAGTCCCTAACATATCAGGCGTCATAATTATTTTAATTATTACAAAAAATTTTTAATCATTAATAATAAGATTTAAAATTAATAGAATAATCTTTAAATTAATTAACTACATAGAAATATTTTAAATTAATAAACAATATCCTTTTTAATCGGTAAATTAATTTTAATTATTAACAAAAAAAATTTCATGAAGTTTACCAAGACGCAATACCACCAATATTCAGAGAACAAATTGAATGCATAAAAAGCATCCAATTGTAATAAGAAAAAAACATTTAGTTTATATTTCACTAATATTATAATACATCAGTTGCCTCAAAATTATCAAACACGCAAATATTTAATACACTTCCCGCTTTTAATACACTTCATTAAATAGTCGACAGACTTTTCTGTGTAAACATAAAGTAAACAATTGGAGGGTATAATACAATATTTATGTGACTACACTATTCATCTTAGTTGACATTTAATATCGTCGATATATAAGCTGCATTATTAAAAGAATCGCCTTATGAGATTTGGGGCAAAATAAACAAGGCGTTGTTTGTTCACCTGCGAGATTTCGGCAAACATGATTTTGCAAATTGAATGTCTCCTACTCTTGATGTTTACATGCGAAATGTGTTGATTCTTATTCTATAGACGCCGCGATATTGTAAAATGGGTTTGTTTTTTGTGTTATGTGCATTTTTTTAATCATTTCGTGTGGTCGAAAATTTATTTACTTGCAAAAATTAATAATATTTATTCAAGTAAATTGCTTTTTTTTTTTACAATACACTGATTTTGTTTTGTTTCTATTCATTTTAAAATAATTATGTTTTGAAAAATAAATTATGGTCCCAAATTCAAAATTAGCTCTTTTATTCTTTCGTGTAAATTGTTATATTTGTCTTGTCTAACTTATAATACAACGATTTTCATTTTTTTTTTTTTTTTTTTTTTTTTTTTTTGTCTTTTTTTATCTATTCCAATTATTATACGAGTTAAAAAAATTGTATCAAAATTTGGATAAATGGGCCTGATGGTTGAATGACTAGAGCTCTGAAGCTTAGTGCACCAGATTTCTTGAAGTCTCAGCTATGTCATGGATATTTGTAGGGGTTCGGAATCTATTTTAAGCCCTAGGTGCCGGTCTCCTATGACTGTAGAGCGTCACAAAGCCCAATCACATTTCTCACCTACATCATTCCCAAACTGTATAAGGGCAACTCAGCTCTAGGCCCAGTGATGTGGTATGGTGTAATAGTAGTAGTCATATTAGACTGGGATCTACGGTTTAAATTGGATTCCGAATCACTACAAACATCCATGGCAGCGCCGGGACTCGAACCCAAAATTCGTTGCATCGAGCGTCTGAGCGATAGTCACTTATCCATCAGGCCACATAATCATTTTAATTATTACAAAATAATTTGTCATAATTAATAAAAAATCTTATAAATTAATAAAATAATTTTTAAATTAGCAGTATTAAAATTATCTTTTAAATTATTGAACAATATTCTTTTTAATCTTTAAATAAATTTTAATTATTAACGAATAAATTTTTCATTCATTCTTTAAATTTGCCAATAGTCATATACTAAGATATAATACCACTATTCTAAAAATAAATTGAAGGGATAAAAAGCATCTAATTTTAATAAGAAAAAAAACATTGATTTTTGTATCCTACTAATACTATAATACATCAGTTGCTTCAAAATTCATATCTTATATCAGACATGCAAATATTTATATACGCGCTTTGAATACACTCCATTAAATGGTAGACAGACTTTTCTACGTTAACATAAAGTAAACAATTGGAAGGTATATAACACAATATTTATATGACTACACTATTCATCTTAATTGGCATTTAATATTGTCGGCATATAAGCTGCATTATTAAAAGAATCGCTTCATGAGATTTGGGGCAAAGTAAACAAGGCGTTGTTTGTTCACCTGCGAGATTTCGGCAGAGATGGTTTTGCAAATTGAATCTTTACTACTCTTTGGAGTTTACATGAGAAATGTGTTAATTATTATTCTATAGAAGCCTTGATGCCTTGTGTTATGTGCATTTTTTTTAATCATTTTGTGTGGTAGAAAATTTATTTACTTGCGAAATATTTTATTCAAGTAAATTAGATTTTTATTCTTTACAATACACGGATTTTGTCTTGCTTCTATTCATTTTAACATAATTATATTTTGAAAATAAATTATGGTCACAAATTCAACATAGCTCTTTTATCCTTTCACGTGAATTGTTTTGTTTATCTTGTTTAACTTATAATACGAAGATTCTCCGTTGTTTAAAATTTTTTTCTATTCCATTAAAACAATAAATATATTAAAAGAAAAAAAACAATAAAATTTTAGTAAATGGGCCTGATGGTCGAGTGACTAGGGTTTTGAAGGTTAGTGCCACAGGCTCGTTCGAGTCCCGTGGAGCCATGGATATTTGTAGCTGTTCGGAATTCATTTTAAGCCGTTAGCCCCGGTATAATATGATTGTAGAGCGTTGGGCGCAGGGATGACGACCCTACCCCTTAAAAAGTCAACGTCACGGGCGCCAAGTCAGACTTCTACCTACGGGTGCACCGGTACAATAGAAGCTCTACCCCCCCCCCTCCCTTTCCGTCCTTACACGAGTCCATGGGTTCTTGGACTTGGTCTAGATGTTGCTGTCTACCAAGTGGGATAAGAAACAACAACAAATTTTAGTATATAAAAGGATATTTTTTAAATATTATATGTTGTTTTTTTTCTGAAATAATAATACTTTTTTTTTCAATAATTTGAAAAATACTTCCATAAAATTCTTGTATACCTTACTAATTAAATAAGTGAAATTTTAAGTTTTTTTTCATTCCAAATTTATTTTTTTACCTAAAAAAAATGAGCACTATTTACTAAAAATTTACGAGAAAAATTGTCACATTAAATTATACATGCTGGCCCCCTTTAAGAAACTATATTATTCAAAATATATGAATTCACAGACAAAATATTAATTTCTACTGAGCTTTCATCAATTTTAATGACGCAGACTCCAAAGGCAAGATGAAGTTTTGTCTAATTAATTATAACTACTACAAAATTAGTTATTTTATCCATTATCTTAAAAATTATATTAATAATCTTAATTACTTATTAATTATCTCAAATAATTTTACTACAGGCTTTCCATCAAAATCGTGTAAATTGCAGCTCAAAATCCTCGTTCAGATAAAAAAAATATTGCAGAACCCTACCTATACGACATACAGTTTTCGACAAAAATTAAAGAAAATTTACTTCATATTATAAATGCTATATGTTGATGTCCGGCATTTGAAAAATAAGAACAGGAAACTATGACCTTCACTCAGTATGACATGTTTAAATAATTAGAACTTCAAAAATGATAAATACTCGTATGAAAGCAAATACAACGGGCTTGAGGTATATGAGAACAAAATGATAGTTGGAAGAAAACAAATATATTTAGTAAAAAAAAAAATTGTTCCCCAAAATTTGGTACAGATGTTTTTACATTTGTGTAGTAAAAATCGTACTCAATAAAATCGCCTTCAACTTTAAAGATGGCTTCAATGCGATTTCATAAAACATTGCATTTCATGTTGGTCAAATTGTTCACAGTGGCAGCCTTCAACGACTCCGTGGTGTTGCGGGACTGTCTGTTTGTCTCCCTTTTAACCAAGCTCCAGATGTAGTATTCCTGATGTTTCAAATCTGGAGAGCTGGGATGCCATATGATTTCCGGTCACATGATCATGAAAATTCTCAGTCACACTCCTGGGTGGCGTAGGCTGTGCGAGAAAGAGCAAAGTCATGCTGAAAAAGGAACAATCTTTCCTGGCCCACTCCCTTTATCAGTACAATATTAATTTAACTCAAAAACTGATTATATACAACATTTTTAATTTCACCTCCAGGTGCAAGAATAAATAAACTTTTACATGAATCCGTCTTTCAGCAAGAAACATAATAGCTGTCCATTAGACAAGTATGGCAATTTCAAATCCACATCTCAGTAGAACTTAACAGACTGCCCCAATGACTTGTTGAACTCAGTGGAAATGGCATTATCTTAAAGTTAGAAGAGAGATCCGTTGGAATGACTGGTAGCCATGAGAAAAAAAATGTTTCTTTCTTTCTCTTACTTGCTAAAACAGTCGTTTCATTCACATTGGCAAGCATCTTGCCATTGCAAAATTTTGGTAGATCGAGGTTCCACAGTAAAATTATTAGGCATTCTCTCTACAATTAAAAGACGATGCGGTGACAATGAAAATGAATCAAGCGAGTTTAGGAACTTTGGGGGAAAAATGACGACCTCATCGACATCTACCACGGTATCAAAATATTTGTATTCAGAGACTATTTGTATTTGGAATATGGAAAACATTTGTTTCATTATTTCATAGCTGTCCTTCATTTTTAGCAGCACTCGCGCAAACAGTTGAAATTGGGACGATTTTGGTAAATAGCCGGGTAGACTGCATCTATCAACTCTGCGATGGACGACACCAACATTGGATGGCAGTTTTATTTTGCCAGAAGACTAATCTACCTCCTCCTATCTGCATTAGTCTGTCAAACAACTGATTAACAGTTGTTAAATTTACTGATTCGCAAAAATTTAATAATAAAAAATATTTATGATTTCTAAACCTATTACAGTATTATACGAGTAGAAAGCAATTTTAGTGAACAATTTTTAAAATAAGTATTGATAACATTGTCTTATTCTAAATGTGTAATCATAATGTCATTCTTATTGTAAGCGTGCAATCTTATTGTAATTCTTATTGTAAGCAATCTTATTGTAATTCTTATTATAAGTGCAATCTTATTGTAATTCTTATTATAAGCGTGCAATCTTATTGTAATTCTTATTATAAGCGTGCAATCTTATTGTAATTCTTATTATAAGCGTGCAATCTTATTGTAATTCTTATTATAAGCGTGCAATCTTATTGTAATTCTTATTATAAGCGTGCAATCTTATTGTAATTCTTATTATAAGCGTGCAATCTTATTGTAATTCTTATTATAAGCGTGCAATCTTATTGTAATTCTTATTATAAGCGTGCAATCTTATTGTAATTCTTATTATAAGCGTGCAATCTTATTGTAATTCTTATTATAAGCGTGCAATCTTATTGTAATTCTTATTATAAGCGTGCAATCTTATTGTAATTCTTATTATAAGCGTGCAATCTTATTGTAATTCTTATTATAAGCGTGCAAATTCTTATTATAAGCTTATTGTAATTCTTATTATAAGCGTGCAATCTTATTGTAATTCTTATTATAAGCGTGCAATCTTATTGTAATTCTTATTATAAGCGTGCAATCTTATTATAATTCTTATTACAAGCGCGCAATCGTATTGTAATTCTTATTATAAGCGTGCAATCTTATTGTAATTCTTATTATAAGCGTGCAATCTTATTGTAATTCTTATTATAAGCGTGCAATCTTATTATAATTCTTATTATAAGCGCGCAATCTTATTATAATTCTTATTGTAATCCTTATTATATAATTGTAATCTTATTGTAATTATTATAAATATGCGCACTGTAACAATGTCTTTCTTGTTGTATCATAATTACTGTATAATGACTCACAAATTACGTATCCTTATAAATAAAGTAAACGAATTCGGCAAAAATTACGTCCGATAAACCTTAGCGTGGAGCAAGCACACATGGGAGCTTTACCGGAACACGGGTAAATAGGCGATAGCTCAGCCTTCCATCCTCAATCCTAATCGTCGCGCAAAAAAAGAAAGCGTTCTTCACGGGCAAGATGATCGCCATAAAAACTCATTTCTCGGGTGTCAAAAGAGCTGTTTGTGATGATGGATTGCTGTATTGCGAACGTGTGGAAGAAAAGATCCCCAATTGCGTCACTTTTTCCCCCTCTCAGAGTGCTCTTTCTGTTTGCAGCTGCAATGTTAGGGGGAAATGCCTTTCTTCTACTTCGAAGAGAAAAAAAAACCTATTTTGCATTTAGTTGCACCAGGCACAAAGAAGATTTTGAATTATGAAATTAGAATTTTGAGGATTCGACTGAGAAATTTAAGTGGGATTTTGTACAGGAATGAAATACCTTTTGGCGAAAATATTTCAAAGGAATGTTATTTGGAAATAGGTACTCGTAGAATTTATGATGATTGAAATGCATGATGTTAAACATAAATATTATTTTGATAAACAAATGCTAAATCAATATAGATGGCTAAATTTTTTTTCCACTGTTTGCATAGAATCTTTTGTATATAACAAAAAAAGACAAATTAATCTTTTAAACGTAATATCCTGAATATACCATTTCTTATATGTATTTTATCATTTTTCCTACGGGAAGATTTGTAGCATTCCATTCCCAGGAGAGAGGAATGTATATTCTTTCACAAACATAATAATAACCTATCAATCAAATTTGAAAGCAGACAAGCAGTGTTGTGGATAGTTATATTACAAGCAATTCGTCTTTTGTACTAATGAGGACAACCTGTCACTCAAATCTGTTAGCAGATATTCAGTGTCATGAATAATGAGATCTCATGAAATTAGCGATTGTCTGTGTGACCTTCACACGTAGAAATAATTACAGATGGAATATGGAATACAACATGAATGGTCACATCGTGATTGGTGATAGACCATAGGCTGAGAAAGTGTCTACACGAACCAGAAATGAGTGAAGCTGACACCCCTCTTGACGGATTTTCTTAAAGGGAGGTTTTTGGAGAAGATTTTAAGAAAGAAGGGAGTGATCTACAACGAATCAACAAGAAGTTGTTTATCTCTTTTTCTGAAAGTGATTAAACAGGCCAGAGTTTCAGCCTGCTTACAAAATGAAATCCTTGTAGTTTCGTAATCACATCGTCTGATAATTAGGATCTGTCGCAGAGCTGGGGAAATAGATTCCACGTAGACTCGAGAACTCTAAAGATGTCTAAACCTTAGAGTGAACTGCACTTGTAAATCAAATTATCTTTATTTTTATTTTTTATGTTAATAGAATTCTGTACATATATTTAATGTTTGTAAATAAAAATTAAAGTGTTCCCATGAACCTGAAAGTGACCCTCTTCATAAAGCCGTTATAGGTATAGTATAGGCCAACACATGACGTTAAAAAATTCTACGTCGGAAAATAAATGCTACGTTGCTCACATTTAATTTTCATAACAAATTAAAATTTTTGATTTGTGAATCTATTACAAGAGTAATTAGCAATTTTAATGTACAATTTTTACTAACTGTTTATAATATTGTCTTTGTTATTGCAGATGTTGCGTTAGTTAATTGTGGAATGACCCAAAGATTATGTAAATCCTTACAAATAAAGTAAATGTATTCGGCAAAAATTACATCCGATAAACCTCAGCGTGGAGGAAGCACAAATGGGAGCTTTACCGGAACATGGGTAAATAGGCGATAGCTCAGCCCTCCATGCTCAATCCTAATCGTTGTGCAAAAAAGAAACCCTTCTTCTCGGGCAAAATGATCGCCTTAAAAACTCATTTCTCGGGTGTCAAAAGAGCTGTTTGGGATGATGGATTGCTATATCGCGAACGTGCGGAAGAAAAGATCCCCAATTGCGTCACTTTTTTCCCCTCTCAGAGAGCTCTTTCTGTTTGCAGCTGTAACGTTAGGGAAAAATGCCTTTCTTCTTCTATTGCTAAGAAAAAAAATGTATTTTGCCTTTCGTTGCACGAGGCACAAAGAGGATTGAATTATGAATTTAGAATTTAGAGGATTCTACTGAAGAAATTGAAGTAGGATTTCGGCAAGGGAATGAAATACCTTTTGGGGGAATATTTCCCAAAGGAATGTTATCTGGAAATAGATACTCGTATAATTTGTGATGATTGAAATTGATGATGTTAAGCACAAATATTATTTTGATAATCAAATGTTACATCATTACTCATGACTAAATTTTTTTCATTGTTTATATAGAACCGTTAGTGTATAGCAGAAAAAGACAAATTAATCCATTAAACGTATTATCCCGAATATACTATTTCTTATATGTATAGTACTACTTTTCCTACCGAAGAGTTGTAGCATTGTGTTCTCATGAGAGAGGAATGTATATTTTTTACAAGTGCATTATAACAACCTATCACTCAAATCTGACAGCAGATAAGCAGTATCGTGGATATTTATTCTACGTGTAAATAGTGCTTTGTACTAATAAGAACAACCTGTCACTCAAATCTGACAGTAGATATTCGGTATCATGTATAATGAGAATCATGAAATTAGCGATTGTCTATGCGACCTTCACAGGTCAAAATAATTACACTACGGAATATAGACTGCACCATGAGTTGTTGTATCGTGGTAATTGACCAAGGGCTGAGAAAATGTTTACTTCAATAAGAAGAGAGGGAAACTGAGCCCGTCCTCCTTAACGGATTTTCTGAAAGGGGTAGTTTTTGGAGAAGAATTTAAAGAAGAGGGAAGTGTTCTGCGACGAGTCAATAAAAAATGTTGTTTTCCTCCTTTGCTGAAAGTGATTGAACAGGTCGGAGATGCCACGTGCTTATAAAGTGAGCCCCTTGTGGTTTCGTGCGTCACACCGTGGGATAATTACTGTGTGCAGCAGAGCTGGTGAAATAGATTCGACGTAGACACAAGAACTCTGAAAATTTTCAACCTTGGAGTGAACTGCACTTGTGAATCAAATTATCTTTAATTTTCATTTTTTTTATCTTAATAGAGTTCTGAAGTCATCCTTCTCCTTGAAGCATTATAGGTCTAATATAGGCCGAGATTTTACATTAGAAAATTCTACTTTGGAAAAAAAAATGCTACGCTGGTCACATTTAATTTTCGCAAAAAATTTCAATATTTGATTTCTGAACCTATTACAAAAGTAGAAAGTAATTTTAGGATACAATTTTTTAAAATAAATTATTGATAATATTGTTTTTCTTATTGCAGATTTCACGTTAGTTAATTGGGAAATGACCCCAAAATTACGTATATCCTCACAAATAAAGTAAACGAATTCCGCAAAAATTGCATCCGATAAACCTTAGCGTGGAGGAAGCAAAATGGGAGCTTTACCGGTAACGGTAGGGTAAATAGGCGACAGCTCAGCCTTCCATGCTCAATCCTAATCGTTGCGCAAAAAAGAAAGCGTTCTTCTCAGCCAAAATGATCGCCATAAAAACTCATTTCTCGGGTGTCAAAAGAGCCCTTTGTGATGATGGATTGCTGTATCGCGAACGTGTGGAAGAAAAGATCCCCAATTGCGTCACTTTTTTTTTCCCCTCCTAGTGCTCTTTCTGTGTGCAGCTGTAATGTTAGGGAAAAATGCCTTTCTTCTACTTCGATGGGAAAAAAATTATTTTGCATTTTGTTGCACGAGACATAAAGAGGATTGAATTATGAAATTAGAATTTGGAGAATTCGACTGAAGAAATTGAAGTGGGATTTTGCAAGGGAATGAAATATCTTTTGGGAAAAATATTCGAAATGAATATTATCTGGAAATAAATACCGAATTTATGATGATTGCAATAGATGATGTTCAACAAAAATATTATTTTGATAATCAAATGTTACATCAATACAGATGACTAATTTTTTTCGCTTTGTTTGCATACTCTTTTGTACATAACATGAAAAGATGAATTAACTCTTTAAACATATTATCCCGAATATACTATTTCTTATATTTATTTTATCATTTGTCCTACAGGATAATTTTAGCATTATGTTTCCGAGAGAGAGGAATGTATATTCTTTGACAATTACATAATAACAACCTATCACATAAATTTGATGG
>BPLQ01012561.1:80000-151499 GCA_021605075.1 Caerostris darwini | reverse complement strand
TACTCAGACTACTATTCATTTTCTATTCTTAAACAACTATTCATTTTCTTAAATTACTGCTATTCATTTTCTTAAATTACTGCTATTCATTTTTTTAAACTGCTACTTAGACTTCTATTCATTTTCTTAAACTGTTACTTTGAATTGCAATGCATGCCACCAGCAGAAATCTGAATTCAAATGTATTTTTTTAAATAAATTCATATAGATTCTTCACAAGATATTAAATTAGCCATAAATTTTCGTGGATGTACTGACCATTACATATTTATCAATTGTTGCATGTTAACAAGTTTGAAATACATTTTTCATACTTTTATGAAATTTAATAAAATGGCTAGTGAAATAAGTAATTCGAAACTGACAAGCGAAATGTGTATTTGTTGTCGATAGGTATCATAAATCCATATAAGATATTAAGAATATATGATATTAAAGAAATCATAATTTATATATTTTATTTATTTTTCAATTTTAACATACGTAGAGAATATTTAATACAACACAACGATTTAAAAAAAAGTAAAGATTTTATTTCAAAACTATGTAAAAAAAATATCAAAATAATCCATTTTCAATACATTTTAAAATGGTTTAGAATCAATTGTGTAAGAGGATTTTTTTCTGAATCATATGCCAAGTCATATTGATATGCAACAGCATGCCTCTCGAGATTTTGTTTACGAGCCAAGATTTATAGGGTGGCCAATGATTCATGTTTTGAAGAAATCGTGTTGTCATCATTTCTATGATTAGGAACATGCATGCATCACAAAACGTCTGAAATACGGCAGAACAGAAGTTTCCAGCATTGTTGTAATGCAATGTCTCATCATTTGTGCTTGGGTAGATTTCAGTTCAGACTCACTTATATATGCAGTCGTTGCATGTCAGAAAGTTAAGCAATCTCTTTTTTTTCCAGCACTGATCGTTTTGCATAGAAAAATTGAATTGGGCCATGCTAAATATTTTCACTATTTATTAAATTAATTATTAAGTTTATTGTAAGCAGAATTTGTATTAACGCATAATGATCGAAGTATACAATATTTTTTTTACGGTTCCCTTATATTCATTATAGCAAAAATTTGAGCCTGGATGGCCCAGTGTCTAGCGCTCGGTGCCACATGTTGTGGGTTCGAATCTCGGCGGTGCCAAGGATGTTTGTTGTAGTAAACCGTAGGTAGCCGTAGCCCCTTTAAGCCGTAGGTCCCGGTCTCCTATAATTGTAAGAACGTCATGGAGCAGAAGTCAGGCTTCTACCTACTGGTACTCCATCAGAACAGAAGCTGCACCCCTCTTCCCTCCTTCCATGAGGGATACGACAACAGCAACATAAGAAGGACTAGTAAGTGAGAAGTAGAAGCTCATTGATTATATATATATATATAATATATATATATATATATATATATATACTACGCTCTATGATCATATGAGACCAGGATCTATATATATATATATAGATCCTGGTCTCATATGATCGTAGAGCGTAGTCTTGAGGTTTAGTCAGCCTTCAGCCCTCGTGGTTCCTCGCTAAAGTGAAGCTGCATATTACCCTTAGCCAACTGGCCCAGTCGCCTGCGATGTGATCTTCTGGACTTGGTGCAGGCTTTCCTGAACTCAGGGGGATTAGTAACAATCCAACAAAAACTTTTTTCTATGTTTTAATTTATAATACAAAAAAATTCAATCAGAATATACTTATTATTCATATGAATTGAATGAAATATGCATTAAGTCGAGTTTTATACATAAATTATACAAAATATTGTGCATTTTAAATGCATCTAGAATCTATTGTTCAATTTATGTATACAACGTATAATCTACTGATAGGAGGGGGATAATTTTAGGGTATATTCCCTCCCGATTGTCTACGCGAGACACTATCGTCATACATGCACATTGAATGTCGTCATTGAGTGTTATCATATCTAAAAAAAGTCAATGCACTTCTCAGTACAGCTCCAATCAATACTCAGTGTAACGTAGACAAAGAGATTAGAGAAGACTTCTTATTATTCACAGGTTTACTATCAGTCTCTGATTTAAATTAGATATATGCACCTACTATTAGCACATATAACCTGGAGTTGCTCGGTTTTAGAAAATAAATTTTTCCTTTTAGATCAAAGAGATAAGTTGGTAAGTTTTATATCAAAGATATATTTTTTATTGCTAGCAAGTATGTCAGTAAAATATATTTTAATGTGAATAATGAATCAATATATTGTTCTTTAGTGTTGCAAAAATATTAAGAGAGACAATAAATAAATATATGTAGATATTCAAGATTTGGTTTGTTTGTTTTGTCGCTCTACGGTGATCTTGTGCGCACGAGGGCTAAACAGACCGGGACCAACAGTTCAACGTAGATTCCGTAGGACTCGCAAACATCCATGCCCCCGCCAGGATTTGAACCTGAAGCCTGGGATATCAAAGACCAGAACGCTAGCCATTTTGCCACCAGGCCGCGTAGATATTCAAGATGCGTTGCTTTTGTTTATTTTATTTTTATTGACATTTTAATATGCAAAAATTTTATATTTGTCGTGCAAGTTATATTTATTTATCAGTTACAGCCTAATAGCCAACAGCATTTATTGTTTCATAATTGTTTGCAAAGTACATATAAATTTTTTCCACTCCCAATCCTAGACATTGCCACTTCTAACTGACCATGGGTAAAGTAATCCAATATGAAATCAATCCCAGCAATTTTGATTGTCTTTGTGCTTTGTTTATGTAAAGCAAAAGCGAATCGTATCGGGAATTGTAGTCTTTTGGCTCAATCTTATGGCTATCAATTTCGAACATCCAGTTAAGAATTTCTTGAATTGCAACATTGGCAACTTCTCCGGAGGTACAGGAATCTAGGATTAAAACGATACATTTTTATTGGTAAAATAACATAGCAATTTTTTTTTTCTTATTTATTAAACAAAAAAAATTTTAGGTGGTTGCAAATCAGCAGTTAGTATGTCATATTTATTTATTTTACGTCAGCCTGTCTATAAACAGCACAACAGCGTAAAAAATAACGTCAGCCAAGAAAAATTCGCCAACCAGGAAAAGTCATCAAATTGACGTAAAATCTAATTGTGTAATTATTTATCAAATATTGATCCAATTTCAAAAATTTTGTTTCAGTTGATCTAGGCTTTGTATTAGAAGTAACTTCGCCAAATTCTTTCGAAATTTGAATGTAATTTGTTGTCATATATAGTCAGACACACAATCACAACGAGAAATTTTTTTTCCAATGCAGCTGGCAAACAGACATGGATGTCTTGTATTGCTTAAGGCAAACGCTGCACAGACGTTACTCACTTTGCAGGCGGCGCGTTCCCCAGGGGGCGCGTGTCACTTGAAGATAAGCCACGAACGCGGAGTAACAATGCCCCCGCAACGCTCTACGATCCTATTAGACCGGGAACTACGGTTTAAAGTGGATTCCGAACCACTACGCACATCCATGGCACCGCCGGGACTCGAACCCGAAACCTGTGGTACCGAGCGCCAGCCACTCGGCCATTTAGGCCCTACGAGAAAGATATATATATATATATATATATATATATCCGTAAATCTGTCAATATATTTTTAATGTCATATACTTAAATATCAAATCATGGCTTACTGATATGGCAGAATCGTAACAGATTCGGCATTAACTAGGATGCACCATGATGAACTTGCTATACTTTTCAGAGGGCAAAGGGCAATAATGTATGATAAGATTCAAGGGGTGATCAGAGGAGTACATAAAGGTCTAACTTCCCATCATTTACATAATGTATTGTAGTAAACCCTGGAAATTTCCATGAGACACTCATTGTTGATACGTGATACAGTTTTCATAACTTGCTTGGCAATACGGGCAGTGTTTACCACTAACGGCATTCTTTCACTTGGTACCAATTGACAATGCATGGGATCCATAAATGTATGATTTGTTATAAATCGTCAGAGTAGGCTCTGTAAAGTAAAAAAAAAATAAATCGAGAAAAATGAAGAAAAGCAGATATTTTTTTTCTAATGCAGCTGACAAACACTTAGATAGTTGTTTTTGATGCCTTAAGGGAAGCGCTGCACCGACGTTACTCACTTAGCACTACCCAGGAGGTGCATGTAGCTTTGAAAATAAACTACGGATGCGGAGTAACACTACCCACAACAACGCTCTACGATCCTGCTAGACCGGCACCTACGGCTTAAAATGGAATCCAAACCACTACAAACCTCCATGGCACCGCCGGGACTCGAACCCGAAACCTGTGGCAGCAAGCCCCAGAGCGTTAGCCACACGGCCATTTAGTCCCTGAGAAGCAGGTATAATAGAATCAATTCGAGATCCGATCCTAGCCGAAGTATATCAAATGTGTCGACCGGAAACTCTCTCTATTTCGTATAAGCCATAAAGAGAGTTTGGTTTGTCGCTCCACGGTCATTTTGTGCACACTAGGGTAATTAGGACGGGACCTACAGTTTAACGTGCGTTCCAAACCACTAGCAAACATTATTGCATCACTAAGATACGAGACCATAAAGAGAAATACTAACTTCCAGATATCAAGGGTTGAACGTCTTAAAATGGAATGGCATAAATATTAAATTCTTGAATTAGTATTGTTATAATAATGCTGTCAACAGGGCCTGATGGCCGAGTGGTGGCCTGATTGTTATAATAATGCTCTCAACAAGCTTAGTGGACTCATGTTTAGAAGTGTAGAAACCTAAACTATCAACCTCACAGAAAAATTTATCTTTAGATTCTACAAAAATGGCGGTTAAATTTATTTTTTCCCCTAAAAAAATCACATTTCCAGTAAATCAGATTGATACCGTAATGTTAAGATAATGTCAACTGTGGCCTAGTTGAGAAAAAAACATTAATCTTCTTAAGAATTCAGTGGAAAAAAAGATTGGTAAATGATTATTAATAAAATTAATTTGCACTGGAATAAAAAAAAGAATGTTTCGAAATGATTAAAGATTACAAAAATGTATATGAAAAAAGTATTATACCATTCTTAATCAAACAGAAACAAGCACTACCATTTCCTGCAATAAATACGTTTTAATTAAAGTTAACTAATGTACAGATGATATCAAAAATGTTGATCAATCTTTATTACTTTTATTTTACACTTGTTAACATTTCTTTTGCTTTCACTTTAGCTTTATGCTTATTTTATCTTATTTCAAGAACACTTTTTATTTGTTTTTCAATTTTACATATGAATTCAATTTTAATAATTACTTTTAAATCTCAAGGGAAATAGGGATTTACTTTCTTTGAAACAAATGCAGATTTTGAGAATGTCAAATGAATTTTCGTGAATTCGAAATAAAACAAAATATTTTATCGTATCTAATTATTTATTTCATTAAATACAAAGATAGATAAAACGAATTATAATTTCAAATTAACAACACTGTTTTTTTAATAATTTATCATAAAACAGTGAAAATAGCTCTCTTAATGTAATTATTTTATTAAACTTTTTAAAAACATTTGTCATTTTATGTGTATTTTATGAATAAATAATTGTGTTTTTTAATTCGGAGTTTAAAATGCGATGGAAGTTTTTATTCTGCTGATTTTTTAAACAAAACAAATTTAATCAGTTTTAATTCTCTAGAACTTCGAAATATATATATTTCAACATTACGATTAATATTTAGCCCTAATTATTCAATATTAAAATATTTAAATTAACATTTATAAGATTCTAACCTTGAATAGATACACATTTATTAAATATAAATATAAATTTTAAATTATCATAGTTTAAATAAAAATTATAAATATAGATTTGTTTATTTTTGTAAAGAATAATAATTTTTGTTTCTTCAAACTAAATGCACGTGTATGTAAAAAAAAATTCTGTATTCTGTTTCTTCAGAATTATGTGTTATGCAAATTAAATTATGTATATATTATGACAAACTTATTTTTATGCACTTTTCTGTATTTTAAATATAAATTATACTTGCAGATTGTTTACAAATGTATTTACTACCTAAACAGAATTGTTTATTTATGGCAGAATAATTTGAAGTATATTTAAACAGATGTTTTATCAAATAAATCGTAAATATTTGGTCTATGTTAATATACCATTGTGATACATTGCAATGTAATAATAATTTAAATTGTTAAAAATTAATTTTTATCTTTTCCTTAACTTAAATGATGGCAAAATATTTTTTGCTGTTTCCTAATTCTAATTAGTTTTTTTAAATACAAAGTTAGATGGAAAACTGGTTATTTTAAAACAATTTTTATTACAAATCATTTTTCCCTTTTTTTTTTTAAAAACATGACATGCTATTATTATAACATGTTACATTGCTCTTTATGCTTCACATTTTATTTATTTATATTTAAAGTCATTAATTTTTTACTCTAAATTTTTAAGCTTTCCCGGATTTTTTTGTTTTGAAGGAACTAAGTAAAATATTATGTATAATGCTTGCTTTAGCTCTTATAAAAATAAATTTGGCGTATAATGCAGGTTTATTCCTATTTTTAATAATCGATGTTTGAAAATTATAGGTATTATGAAAATGAAATTTTAGCTTGACAAAAAAAGTTTCCGAACATTGTTTGGTTTGAGAAGACAAACAGTGTTCGGTACATAATGGAGCCGGTTTTCTTTTTTTGGTTATCTAAATACATGTTTTCATCATTCAATTTTCATTAGATAATTTTTTTTCGATATCTAATGATACTTCTTTTGTTTTTAATTTATTTTTATTTCAGAGCACGGCTTTTTTATGTTGATATCGATTCATGTTTTTATTTTATTTTATTTTATTGAGATATTTTTAATCATTTTTTATGCTTTCGTTGTAAAAGGAAGTATTTTTCGAAAAAAAGTAATAAATTCAAACTTATGAATGCCCAGTATTATTTTATTCATTGATTATTCAAATGCATTCTTTTGAATTGCTCCTCGGCCTGATGGCCAATTAGCTATCGCAGTGGCTGTTGGTACCACAGGCTTCAGATTCGAATCCTTGCGGTGGCATGGATGTTAGTGAGTGGTTCGGAATCCACGTTAAGCTGTAGGTCCCGGTCTAATTAGCCGAAAGTGTGCACAAAATGACCGTAGAGCAGCAAACAAACAATTTTATATTACTGAAAATCGTTATAAACTGATTTTTTAATAATAAGTCTTAACATAAAAAAGTATGATGTGTGTCAGAATATTTTCATTTTTAAGGAGAGCACTTCAATTCATATTCTGTTGACAAAATTGGCTATTATAGTAATATAAAACAACCTTTCTTATAATGTTATATAGACTTGAAATGCTGTTTTCAAAAATAAATAAGTTATAAGAATCGCTTGTTACTCTGCATAAGAAATTTGAAAAGGACAGTTTGAGTTCTACATCAGCGTTCTTTCATAAGCAAATTTCTGTAAATAACATATTTATTTATGGCATATTTTGAAGTTAACTTTTTTATTATGTAATTGTTATGAAAAAACGAATATTATCAGTAGCACTTGTGAGCATCATACATGCCTATACTGTTGTAAAATTTTTTTTTCCCACGGGAAGTGTTTTGGCATTTTATTCCCATGAGAGAAGAATGTATGTTATTTGACAAATATATTATAACCCCGTCACTCAAATTTGACAGCAGACAAGCAGTATTGTGGGTAGTTATATTACATGCAATTAGTGTTTTATTCTAATGAGAGCAACCTGTCAATCAAATCTGACAGGAGATATTCGATATCATGTGTAATGAGTTTCAAGGAATTACAAATGTCTGAACGAACTACAGATTGAATATGAACTATACCATGAGTTGTCCTATTATGATTAGTGATAGGCCACGAGCTGAGAGATGTCTACTCCATGAGAAGTGAGGGAAGCCTCCCCTTGACGGATTGCTTAAAAGGAGATTTTTGGAGAAGAAGGGAGAGAGTTCTGCAACGAGTCGATCAAAAGTTTTTTTTCTTTTTTTCTCTCAAGTGACTGAATAGGCCGAAGTTTCCGCCTGTTTTTCAAGTGAACCCCTTATGGTTTCGTTTAAGACTTGCGATAATTAAGGTCTGCTGCAGACGAGGCATTTAGATTTGACGTAGACTCAGGAACTCTGAAAAATCTCCGACCTTGGAGTGAACTATACCTGTGATTTAAAGGTGCACTAGTGATCAAATTTTATTTTTATTTTTTAATATCTTTGTATAATAATACAGAGTACACTATTTGTATATATATATAGAGAGAGAGAGATTGTAAATAAAAATTAAATTGTTCCCATGAATCTGAGGGTGGCCTTCTTCTTGAAGCCGTTATAGGTCTAATATAGGCCGAGACTTTACACTGTGTTGCATACTTGATCGCATTGGTTGGTAGAAGGTTTTGAGAATAATAATCTTTTCTGTTTTAATAATATAAAACAACCTTTCTTGTAATGTTATATAGACTTGAAATGTTATTTTCAAAAATAGATTATAAAAATTGCTTAACTTTCTCCATAACAAAAAATTTAAAACGACAGTATGATTTCCTCATCCGTGTGATTTCATAAGCAAATTGCTGTAAACAACATATTTATGTATTTATAACACATTTTAAGGTTAACATTGTTATGATGTAATTGTTTTGAAAAAAAGGAATAGAATCAGTTGCGATTGTGATGCATCGTGCTTGCACATATTGTCTTGCATGCTTGATCGCGTTGGCCGGTAGAAGGTTTTGATTTAATTCTTATTCAAGACACACAAATGTAGAACAATTATTTCTGAAAGTGTACTTGAAGGAGAACTTTTTAGGGAGTTCCCATAAGCAGCCCTGGGGAGTTTATTCCAAATCGTGGGCTGCTAACTAATTAGAACCACAAATGTTTTTGGATCAAGTACCTACAGGTTTCTAAGATTCATCGTGGGCTGCTAACTAATTAGAACCACAAATGTTTTTGGATCAAGTACCTACAGGTTTCTAAGATTCATCGTGGGCTGCTAACTAATTAGAACCACAAATGTTTTTGGATCAAGTACCTACAGGTTTCTAAGATTCATCGTGGGCTGCTAACTAATTAGAACCACAAATGTTTTTGGATCAAGTACCTACAGGTTTCTAAGATTCATCGTGGGCTGCTAACTAATTAGAACCACAAATGTTTTTGGATCAAGTACCTACAGGTTTCTAAGATTCATCGTGGGCTGCTAACTAATTAGAACCACAAATGTTTTTGGATCAAGTACCTACAGGTTTCTAAGATTCATCGTGGGCTGCTAACTAATTAGAACCACAAATGTTTTTGGATCAAGTACCTACAGGTTTCTAAGATTCATCGTGGGCTGCTAACTAATTAGAACCACAAATGTTTTTGGATCAAGTACCTACAGGTTTCTAAAATTCATCGTGGGCTGCTAACTAATTAGAACCACAAATGTTTTTGGATCAAGTACCTACAGGTTTCTAAGATTCATCTGTTGATCTGTTTAAAGCATAAATGTTCTATTTATTTCTAAACTGTTTCTGACAATCAAGAAATATTTATTTTAATTATAACAATTTTATTTTTTTTATCTGTATGTTTTAAATTTTACTGTAAATACTATTTACTGTAAAACTTTGATTGAGTAGTTGAAGTTCCTTAAAGAAATTCTGTTTATTTATCGAATATGGCTGGCAATACATAGAATATTTGACCATATGAAATAAGGTAAATTAATTACAAAAAAATTAAATATTTTTTTAATAATACGTGTAAACTGTTTTTAAAATGAAAATTGATTATATTTATGCGTAAATTTTAAAGGAAATGTTTATAAAAATTAAAAAATTTCATATATAATGAGATTATAGGTAATTTTTAAAAAAGTCTCGTTTTTCCATAGTGTCTTGTTTCTAGATTTCATTCCTACAATCTCTGTTTATATAAAAGGTTTATATTTGTGTGTTTATATTATTTAAAGCTTTAAAAAACTATAACACTTAGAAGTAAAATTTTTTTTTTCTGAATTTATTTATTTATTTTATCGTGCTTACCCGAAAATTACATAAAATTATTTTTATTAATTTTTAAATGAAATAATAAAATTATTTTTATTATAAAATTGTGCTTTGAAACTATTTAATTCATAAATCGTCTACAAAAGAATTAAGAAGGACAATAAAGTCATAACTTTTTGTGCTTTTTTATTTACATTTGTTTCTAATAATACATATTTAATAATTTGTTATTATTTAATTTATTATTTAATTCAATTCCTTCTATTAGCTCACACTCTCCCTATATATATCTTGTTCAAATTTTCAATCGTTCATAAAATACTTTTTATTCATTCACTCAAGTTCAAATACATTTTTTCTTAACTTGTAGTGGATGACACTTGATGTTAATACAGTTTTTTCAAATATTAATTTATTAATTAAATTTAATTAATTAATTTTAGTTTTATGTGGAAGAAAAAAAAATTCTCTTATGTTAGATATTTAGCAGGATATATATTTAGAAATAAAAACCATCAGTGGCGAAGCGTGTAGATCGCTGGGAAAAAATTTCCTTTTCCGATTCTTTTTTCATTCTGGGTTCTAGTCTGAGTCAAGGAGGGAACAAAATGGAAAATGAAAACATGTGAATAAATTAGAAAGTGTAGAGATTGAAAGTGTGTGAGAGAGAGAGATAATTTTTTCTAACTTAAAAAAAATAAATGAAAATTATTTATAAAGGACTTATATAGTAAAAAAGGATCAATATAGTAAAAAAAAGTAGGAATTGACTTAAACTTTTTTAAGACATTTTTTATATTACTTATTTATATTGTTTTTAGTTATTAACATATAGGGATGAATGGTCGAGTGGCTAGCGCTCTGGTGCTCGGCACCACAGGTTTCGGGTTCGAGTCCCGACGGTGCCATGGGTGTTTGTAGTGGTTCGGAATCCACTTTAAATTGTAGGTCCCGGTCCTAATAGGATCGTAGAGCGTTGCGGGGGCATTGTTACTCCGCGTCCGTGGCTTATCTTCAAGTTACTCGCGCCCCCTGGGTAATGCCCGCTGAGTACGTCTGTGCAGCGCTTGCTTTAAGGCATCCAAGACGCAGCTGTCTAAGTTTGCCAGCTGTATTAGAAAGAAGAAAAAGTTATTAACTTACATACTAATATATTATTTACTATTTAATTTTTATTTTCCTTCATTAATTTACCATACGTATACATTTGAGTGAACGAGGCTTGGAATTGTATTTTTTTAAATTTTCTTCAAAAACAAATGAAAATATTTAAATTTTTTATGATGGTGTTCTTCTTTTTGAAGTTCTTTTATACAATATAAAAATTTATTTTAAAACTCTAAACTCTTTTTATTTATTATATTTACATTTTATTTTATTTTAATGTAACGAATATTTTAATAAAATAAAAAATTGATAGTAATAATAAATATTTTCCTATTAAAAAATTCAAGTGCCATTGGTATTTTATGTGAGAATTTTACTTAAGATTAAAATTTATTTAATGCCTTTATTATTTGGAAATAATATTGAATTTTTGTATTATCTGTCTTCTATTATTTTTCTTTTCATTCTATGTTTTTTAAGATATTTTATGTATAAATTTTGTTATTATACTTAAAATACGCTTACTTTTTATAACATAATATTCACCAAATTCATATTCATTTATTCAAGAATTATGTTGGACTGTCTATCATTTTGGATGATAAATTTTTAAGTTTAATGTTATTAAACCCTTAAAATCCCTCCAAAAAAAGTTTCAGAAATTATGGTTATTTCTGAAACTTCTTTTTGGAGGTTCTTTTTTCTTCTTTCTTTTTCGTTGATAATTTTTCCTAAATTAACGAAAATAAAATGTGTAATATTTCATTAAAACTGGGCAATGTCTGGTGATATGCGGCATTGTTGAAAAAAAAGTTGTGATCCCAATTTAATATCCTACTATGAATAATGAGCTGTTGGTTTGTTTGAGTCACTTTTATCATCATTGAAATGAATTGCACGTGTTTATTTCCTGGTCATTGATAAAAAACTCGCTTTGATGAATAAAAATAGCATGATGAGTAACTCACGTGAGAGGATAAATTTACCCCTGAACTTCATGCTGGTGAAATAGACGTACAGTTCTCAATAGGGGTTGAAAACAAATTTAGAAACTGATCTGGCTGTAGAGTTTATGACGAATGCGATACATAAATATAAATAACTCTATGAATAGTATACAAAACCAATTGATTGATCTAAAATGAATTTTATTTATTTGGTGATATTTTCATTAAAAAAAAATCCTTTTATATGGCCTTTCTTTTTTGTCATGTTATGGCGTCCACTTTTATTAGTAGGATTTATGACTTTCTTTCAATTGCAGGGACATCTATTTTGTCCTCTCGAAATCTCTAAGTTTGTTTATTATTTTACAATAGAAACCTAGTACTCGGTACTACTATATTTAGAACAATCGCATCTACAAGTGCACTTTCAATTAAATGGAATTTCCTGGCTTTCAAATATATGTATATATATAAAATATATATTAATTAAATAATTAAATGAAGCAATTAAATGGAGAAATTTCCTGGCTTTCAAATCTATGTATATATATAAAATATATATATATATATATTTGATATATATATAGGTTGTACTTTCCAAATGTGCACAACGGACTCACCTTGGCCGAAGCTCCACTTTTTATAGGGTTATAGTGTGGGGCTGCGGTGTCTAGGAGTTAATTTAAAATCGAAATGAAGAAACAGGGTGTTTCTTTTAAGACCAACAGTCATTTAATTAAGCACTATTATCAACAACTATATACAGTAATTAATTATTCTTGGTTAGACAAACGTCATCTTCAACTATCCCGTCGCCAGCCAGTCTCCCTCTCTTTTAAACTAAGGGGATCTGTCTTCTTCTCCTGGGATCAAGGTTCAGAGTTCAATATTCCCCACATGGTGAAAAGTCTCTGTTATCGACACGTAACCGTAATGTGTCGCCGCCTGCTGATTAGCTAGCAAAGAAATCCTACATATCCTATATATATATTTTCTAATGCAGCTGGCAAACACTTAGACAGCTTGGTCTTGGATGCCTTAAGGCAAGCGCTGCATAGACGTACTCACTTTACATTACACAGGGGGCGCGTGCAGCTTGAAGATAAGCCACGGACGCGGAGTAACAATGCCCCCGCAACGCTCTATGATCCTATTAGGACCGGGACCTACGGTTTAAAGTGGATTCCGAACCACTACAAACACCCTGGCAACGCCGGGACTCGAACCCGAAACCTGGGGTACCGAGCGCCAGCCACACGGCCATTTAAGCCCCCTATATATATATATATATATATATATATATATATATATATATATATATATATATATATTTAGGATTGCGATGCATTAAGCTTTTGATATTTTAGACTTTTTATGATACAATTATCAAATTCAAATGTAGTTGTGATACACAACCGTATAGATTTTAAATTTATAATAAAATATCAGTTTGTGGAAACTTGAAAACACAGTATTAAAACAAAATCAAAGAAGGAGTTCATTGCTCAAACTGATTCTTCTTCGTCATTGGTGCAACAGCCCCATGATTGGCTGCCTATTGGTAGATTTTGAGACAGGAGATGTTTTATTTTTACGGGGCAGGATTGTGAGCCCTACGCACAACGCGCTACAGTCATATTAGACCGGGCCCTATGGTTTAAAGTGGAATCCGAATCACTACAAACATCCATGTCAACGTAAGAACTCGAAGTCGAAACTTGCGGCACTGAGCGCCAGGATACTAGTCACCAAACAGGTTATTACTGGATTAAATTTAACAAAACTTTTTAAAAGGATAAAAAATTTTGCTTCCTGATCAATGTGAAAGTTTTAAGAATAAATTTGATCTTACTTGTGATAGCGAAGTTTTATCATTTTATCACTCATCAATCTTAACATTAAAAAAACTGTGCTCATCTAAAATCGGGATGAAGAGAGCGTGGTCTGTGGGCGTATGCTGCCTTCCGGAGATCCTGTCGTTTCTCGCCTCATAAATTTTACTTAAAAAATTAATTCGTCAATTTTTTGTGCGTGTGTGTGTTTGTGCAGTGCGCTATTGTGTACGGAAAATTGGTCTCCACAAGTTTATGCATCTAAAATAATGTAGATGATTTATTGTGATTCTCCATATTAAGATTAATCATGGAATGATTAATGAATGTAATTTTTACTATTCTTTTGATAGTACTGTGTTTACAATAATAAACACTTTGATTTCCCAACATTTTTTAATTGATTATTTGAATGTCTTTAGAATATTAAAGAACCAATTTGTGTGATTTTGCTATTAAACGATGCCGTAACAATTTATAATTTTAAAATAGATTTTTTTATAATGCTTTTGTAACATTACTAATGTCTTGCTTGTGAAAAGAATGTTTGTTATGTAAACAACCGTAATATTTTATTAATTATATTTTAAAACAAACATTTCAAGGTAAAATATTATGCTTTAAGACATTTATTTAAACTTCTACATTCTACATTTATATTGATATAATCATCATCATCATAATTGGCACAACAGCTCCATGATGGGCCAAAGTCATCTCCTACTGGCAGATTTCGAGACAGGAGATGTTTTCTTTTTACGGGTAGAGTTGTCAGCTCATGTTAGACATATTGCTCATGTTAGACCGGGACCTACGGTTTAAAGTGAATTTCGAACCACTACAAACATCCATGTTACTGTCGGGACTCGAACCCGACACCTGTGTCACTGAGCGTCCAAATATTGATATAATAGGATGGAAAAAACAGATAATTGGTCAAACAGATTGCAATGAAAAATATTATTTCGCCTGTATTAATATAACATAACTTTCAAAACGCCGCCATAAATGATATTAATAATAGTGACTTGTGTTTGCATTAGATCATTATATCTCTTACAATAAATTGTTTTTTCTACATCGAAATAGATATTATATGCGCAGTTCGTGTATCTAAACTTCATTAACATTTTTAAAAATTTACGAAATCTTTTTTTTTTCGTAATTATTTTTTTTTCTTATTTCAAGTTGTTAAATGATTAATTATGGAATAAAATAGAATAAAATTTATTTTAATAACACATATCACAAATACGAAACAGAAAAAAAAATTTGAAATCGTTGAAAATCGTTTTTATTTTATCATCATGATCTTTTTCGCATTTGCTTAAATCTTTTTCGTAATTCTTTATGTTCAAAAGAAATGTGATTTAGGTCAAAGGAGAACCAACTTCCTTCCTTATTCCTTAAAAATTAGATTATGAGGTGTCTTATTTGACCCAATTTATTGTAGTTTTGTGCGCTCCGCATTTATTATATCGTTTTTAATTTTATGTACTACTTTATAGACAACAGTAACTACGTAGGGCGTTTTCGCATATCTATATTCTGTTCCTCGAATTCAGCATTTTAAATGTGGTAATTTGGCATTAGTTAAATGCATTTCTTAGAGGGTGGGCAAAGGTTAGGTCAACCGGAGTCTTATACAGGTTTCACATTTATTTTGGGATACATGTCACGTTTTTAATAAAATTAGATACACTTGATAATATTATTAAAACTTTATTTAAAATCATATAATTTTATAAAATAATTAAAATTGGAGGAAAATATAAAATTTAATAAATAGAATTTCAACCGATTTTTCTCTGTTAATTTTTTAAAGTCTGTGCTTTTTGTCAAAGCTATTCGAAGCAATTTTTTAAGATAATGATTAGTTAATTTTGAGCAATATTTTGATTTTTTTAACTTCATAATTAATTATAAACATTCATGGGAATACACTCAAGAGCCAAAACATTATGACCACCTGCCAATAACGAGTAGGCCCACCTTTGGTGCGCAACACAGCTTCAACCCGCCTCGGCATGGATTAATACCACCACTTAATACCAGTTAAATACCACTTCCACCTGATCGCGTGCCTTCCACGTCATCCAGGCGAGTTCATTGCAAAATGTAGGGGTGGTCATAATGTTTTGGCTCTTGAGTGTATGTGTGAAAGTATAAACATTCAAGAAATATATTTGAAATATGGTGATAGAGCCATGGTGAATATTGTTCATCTTTTGGATTACTTGAGTGCCCATCATAATAATATAATATTTTCAATTTTTTTAATGGGTTCCTTCACTTGTAGGTGTTTATGGCTACGAGATTGTAAATGAGCTGGCCAAGGATGGCAGCCTTAAGAGTTCTATGATGGTGGGTCGAATTTGTTATCAACTCCTCTTGGAGGAAGGCCTCCTTACATGGTTTGGTTTGTCGCTCTACGGTCATTTTGTGCACACTTTAGGCTAATTAGACCGTGACTTCCAGTTTAATGTGGATTTCGAACCACCAGCAAACATCCATGATACAGCCAGTATTCGAACCAGAACGGCCAGAGCGCTAGCCAATTGGACATCAGCCGCCTTCCCCCATACATGAGTCGTATGATTGGTGACCGTCCTGGTGCTGCTTTAATTGGGGTTGGTTGTAGATCCTGGTAGTAGACTCCGCTTTGGTCATTCCTCGTGCTCAATATCATGTGTCAGGCCTTAAGGTTTATCCCCTTATCCCGAAATCTTGACTCAAACGCCCATATCTTGACTTGCATTGGTTGAAGGGAGACCCAGTTGAGCTCAAGTCCTGGAGCGGTTTTTCATTGTTTGAGAACACACGGGTTCATGGACTTGGTCTAGATGTTGCTAGAAGTGGCATAAGAAACAACAAGAAAATGTTGTACCAAAATTGAAAATAGTCTGCACAAGATATTCTGCAAAATATACGAAATAGTTTTTAAATTTAGATACTTTGTTCCTTAAACCAATTTCTAAAACCCAATGTGGAAGAAAAGAGATTTGTGCTGCATTTGTAATGGCTAGTCTTCCTTCATTTTCAGCAGATTCCATCCATTTCTCTGGATGCTGTGCCGAATAGGCATTATGCATCAGAAACTTGAATCCCATCATTTTAAAATAAAAATAACAAAAAACGCACGTAGACTTGAAACTTCTCAGATTTTAAAATATAGATTCAAAATTTGTTTTCAGTTTTTCAATCTTTTCTTGGTATTCATTAATGCTATTTTCCTCTGAATTAAAGGAACTTTTTAATGTGGATGGTGTTTAATTTCAGGTTATTTAAAAAAGTTTTAATTTTATTTTTGATTAAAAATTAAATAAAGTTTGAGACAAATCACATATTATTTTCTCTTTTCCTTGCAATACCAAATTGTGAGCAGCCTGATGACCAAATGGCTAGCGCTCTAGCTTTTGGTACCACAAGCTTTAGGTTGAAATCGTAGCGGTGGCAGGGAGGTTTGTTAGTGGTTCGGAATCCAGATTAAGCTGTAGATCCCGGTCTGATTCGCCTAAAATGTGCAAAAAAGGATCATAAAGATAAAAGCCAAACCAAATTGAGAGTTAGGGAATGTTTCATGGTGTCAATAGGAAATATTTGTAAAACTTGAAGCCATTTTTTTATCTTCCAGTTCTAAGTATGTTTTTTCTTTTTATTTTCAAATTGTTTAAATTAGAGCGAGTAACTCAGTCAGTCGGCTCAAAACATTTTAAACTGATAACCATCTTAAAGCGGCCTTATGGCCAATTGCTTAGCGCTCTGTCCTTTGTACTACAGGCTTCAGGTTCGAATACTGGCGGTGGCATGGATATTTGTTAGTGGCTCGGAATCAACGTTAACTGTATGTCCCAAAGTATGCAAAAAATTACCGTAGATCGATAAATCAAACCATCTTACATTATAGTATGATGATATGCCATTTTTCGAATCCTTTTCTTTCCTTTTAAGAAATTCTTGAACTGAACGGATGAGAACTGAACGGAACGGTGAACTGAACGGTTTGAATAAAATTTGCAATTTTCAGAGCAATATTTCACATGTTTTCCGTTTTTCAAATATTTACTTATGTTTTCGCGTTGAATTATGCATTGAACTGGTACAAACGTGGGACTTTTAGGATCACTTTTTAAGAAACAAATAAGATTTGCAATTGTATTCGATAATTGCGAATTGTTCTCTCCGTTCATTATTAAAATTTGTTCTTCATTGTTTATTTTATTTTATTTTCAATTGTCATGTTGCCTATAAGTTGGAATATAATTATTTAAAAAAAAAGAATGAAAACTTTGAAAAAAAAAAAACTTTTGAAAACAGTGAGAACGAAGCTACGTTAATAACGCTAACACGGTTTATTTTTTTTAACTATCACAATATTGATATTTGTAATGAATATGGCAGGTTGTTGCTATTGATAGTTGAATCTCTTCCAAATATTTGTGATTTCTTAGTTTCAATCTATTGGTATTAAAATAATAACAAATTAAATTTTTAAAAAACACTTTTATAAATATTGAATGCAGTATTGTAAATGAATATTTTACAAAATGATTTTTGTGTAAACTCAGTTTCTATTTATGCGTGAGCGACAACACACTAAAAATATATCAAAGAATTAAATAGGTTTTATTCATATGTAATACTTTTATTTTTTGGATAAATAAAAAATTTAATTTATACAGTTCCTTCATTGGCGGGTCAAGGCTGTCTGCTTACTGGCAGATTTCTAAACAGAAGATGTAACATTTTTACGGAATAGGTTGTCACCATTACTTCCAATGCGCTGCAGTCATATTAAATCGGGAATACTGTTTAAAGTGGATTCCAAACCACTACAGTCATTCATGGCACCTGCGCGACTCGAACCCGAAGCCTGCGGCTCCGAGTTCCAGAGCGTTAGTCAGTTTAAACAATTATACTATATAAAACAATATAATACAATTATAATAACAAAACAATTATAATTATAATTTAATTATTAATAACAATAACAACTTATTAAACAATAACATATTAATAACAACATATTGGCAATTATAACATATAATTATAACAACATATTAACAACAATAACTTATTAACAATTATAATAACATACAATTATAACAACATATTATCAATTAAAAAAACATATAATTATTAATAACAATTATATATTTATTTAAGTGGTCGAAAATTTGCCGATTTTTTCATAAAACAAAATTGGTAACCAAATTTGCACATTTCTGTTTACTTCTGAAAAAAATAAGCTATCATATACATTCGATTGCGTTATTGGTTAATTAAAATTGGTTTCGAAATCCTATTTTCTACCTGTCATTCTGTTGCTTTCTTACCTGAGTACCTTTAAACGAAAGTTGCGATAAAAAAGTTACTATCGTTCTTTGTACAGAGATTAAATCGGATGATATTAACAACAGCGCATTCGTTATCAGCGATCCGCCTATTATCTTCAATGGACAGGTTGAACACAGAGTCAGTCAGAAATGATATTGGTGATTTCTCACAACTTCTGTGAATCGGCAAGTCGGTTGATGTAGTCATTCGTGTACATATTATACCCATGTGTGTGTTTGCGTATCCGTTACGTTTATGGAGAGAATTACGAACGTCTTGCGGTTGCTTTCCGTCTGTGGTGAGTTTACGAATCTTTCATTTGAATTATTTTTTGTTCTATCAACTAGTGCAATGTTATCTTCTGAGTAAGATATCGACCACAATTTGACGTGGAAGAAATGACATTGTGCATTTCAGTAGACAATATTTGTGGCCATACATTGCATGTATGGATTTGTTTATTAACGTATTGATGTATATTTTAACTGATTTGAACTGTATTGAATCAGCATTTTATTTGATGATACATAATTTATTGAATTTTTTAAATATAAATCTTCATCTTTTTATGTCATGGATGCACAATATGCGACTTGCCAAATCATACTTCAATTTTATTTTTAAATTATAGGATCATTTTCAGGTTTTGATAAAAAGATAGAAAACTAGAATAGGTTTAAATTATATTTTAATACAAGAAGAATTATATAAATAAATATTAGAAAAAATATTTTTTTAATGTTTTTTCATTAATAATGTTTATAATAATTTAATGTTTTATTGCGATCTATAAAACTGGAACTTTTGGTAATAAAGTCCTAGACTTGATGCTGGATTCTATTAACACATTTTTTTATTGATACTATATTTATTACTGAAAAATCTTCAATTTAATGTTGCTCTTAATTTAATGTTGATCTTAATTTAATGTTGAAAAAATCTTTAATTTTAATGTTGCTCTAAACAAAGGTGTTATTGTAGTTAAAATGCATAAACCTATTTTAGTAGTCAAGTATTAATAAATATTTTTAGACATAAATATAATAAAAATCCATAAATAAAAACCATTTTATTAATAAACATTTTTAGGTATGAATATATTAAAAATCCATTAATAAAAACCATTTTATTAATAAACATTTTTAGGTATGAATATATTAAAAATCCATTAATAAAAACCATTTTATTAATAAACGTTTTTAGGTATGAATATACTAAAAATCCATTAATAAAAACCATTTTATTAATAAATTTTAAGCTTGAATATAATAAAAATCCAAGAATAAATATTTTAAAAATAACATGAATAATAACCATGAACAATAATTTGAATAAACATTTTTCGGTGTGAATATAATAAAACCATTTTATTAATAAACATTTTTCGGTGTGAATATAATAAAACCATTTTATTAATAAACATTTTTAGGTATGAATATAATAAAAAGCCATTAATAAAAATCATTTTATTAATTACTTTTGGCCATTGCGAAATTCAAATCAAATAATAAAGCGCTTGTTAAATTAATATTATATCCCATATCAAATTCTTTCTTTTTTAAATATATTTATTTGTATTATATATAAAGAAATTAAATTTATATGCTAGCTAATTTTCGGCTTGTGGCCTTAGTAGTCAATTCATCTTTGCTTTTATGCAGGTGATTTATTTAACTCTGAGGTAATGTAAGATTGCATCCATTTAAACTTATTGCCAATATATACAGAAATGTCGAAAGGAGATCTTGCATCTAGCAATAGAAGCACAACTTGATTACATGTGTTCAGTTAATTTAGATGCAAAATTGAGGATGATTGGATTGCAAAACTACAATCAAGTTTAATTTCTAAAAGGATTGCATTTGCATATAGTCGAAATCTAATCGAGCCTTACAAATCATCGTAATTGTTAATTTTTTCTATGACAACTGGATACTGGAGAATATTCTGAATGACTGATCTGAAAAAATAATTCGATTACAAGTTTTTTTAATATTTCTGCCAAATAAAGCCCCCTTTTAAAAATTGTTTATTTAAAAAAGATCCTTTAAGCTGTTAATGTTCGTTATATAATATATAATACTATAATATAGATGAATAGAATAAATTCGTTATGTAATATAAGATACTGAATACTATAATATATATGAATCTAATAGATTCGTTATATAATATAAAATACTAAATATAATGCTATAATATAGACGAATAGAATAAATTCGTTTTATAATATAAAATATTGAATATACTGCTATAATATAGATGAATAGAATAAATTTGTTATATAATATAAAATACTGAATATAAAACTATAATATATATGAATACAATAGATTTGTTATATAACTTGACACTTTCATTTTTAATAGATTCCAATATTTTAAGCGCTGATAATTTTTTTATAGATTATTTATAAGAGTTTTTATTTATTAGTTTAAGTAATAAGGAAAAAAAATTAATTTAATTATTTGTTGTTTTTCTGATTTAATTTAATTAACCAGACATTTTTGTTTATGATCAAGAATATTTTTATGCCTTGCTCATTTTAATTTTTTAATTAAAATATAATTTAATTTTACTACTAAAGTAAAATTTAAACATTTTAAAATGCCGATATTCATGAACAACAAATCCTGAACGAATACGAATGACGATATTTCACTTAAAAAAAACAATTCTCGTAAAAGATAAATCATGTTCATGTTTATTTCATTTGATAGAAAATTCTCCCCATGGAAAATAACTCACAACAACAACAAAAAGAGAACATATTCAAGTTGTTTACTTCGAAAAATGAAAAAAAAAAAAATAATAAATAAATAAGAATAATAAAATAAAACGCCACTACGTTGACAAGGAAAATTCTGAAATCCTTTTTTTGAAGGTTGAATAAATTCTTACTGCCTGGAACTGTAACCGACTGCTGCACCTGCTATTTCTGCTTGTGGAATGACGTGACAGAACATCATATTGTATTAAATTGAATGAGTTTTGATTTTTTACGGCTCATACAGATTTAAAAATGTCAGCCTTGCCTTAATAAAGAAGAGGAAGTTTGGAAAACTGGCACGTTAGTCATCTCTATAAATCAAATTTCCTTTCCCACTATCCTGCAATTATTGATGTCTATTTAATTGTGAAAGAACATGTTGCAGTTAAAGCATTGTGAATTTACTCTTACAGGGTTTATTGAAAAAGAATTTAAAATTTTTATGTATTGAATATTGGTATACATATTCACAAGAATTTGAGTTATAATATTAAAAAAAAAAAAATACTAATTTCAAGTTGTAATATTACGTTTAGGTACAATTTGGTTGTGAAATAAATTGTTAAATAACTTGCTTTATCCTGCAATTATTGATGTATATTTAATTGTGAAAGAACATGTTGCAGCAAAGCATTGCGAATTTTACTCGTACAGGATCATTGAAAAAGAATTTCAAATTTTTATGTATTGAATATTGGTATACATATTCACAAGAATTTGAGTTATAATATAAAAAAAAAAAAAAATACTAATTTCAAGTTGTAATGTTACGTTTAGGTACAATTTGGTTGTGAAATAAATTGTTAAATAACTTGATTTATCCTGCAATTATTGATGTATATTTAATTGTGAAAGAATACGTTGCAGTTAAAGCATTGCGAATTTTACTCGTACAGGATCATTGAAAAAGAATTTCAAATTTTTATGTATTGAATATTGGTATACATATTCACAAGAATTTGAGTTATAATATAAAAAAAAATACTAATTTCAAGTTGTAATATTGCGTTTAGGTACAATTTGGTTGTGAAATAAATTGTTAAATAACTTGATTTATCCTGCAATTATTGATGTATATTTAATTGTGAAAGAATACGTTGCAGTTAAAGCATTGCGAATTTTACTCGTACAGGATCATTGAAAAAGAATTACAAATTTTTATGTATTGAATATTGGTATACATATTCACAAGAATTTGAGTTATAATATTAAAAAAAAAATACTAATTTCAAGTTGTAATATTGCGTTTAGGTATACAATTTGGTTGTGAAATAAATTGTTAAATAACTTGCTTTATCCTGCAATTATTGATGTATATTTAATTGTGAAAGAACATGATGCAGCAAAACATTGCGAATTTTACTCTTACAGTATCATTGAAAAAGAATTTCAAATTTTTATATATTGAAAATCGGTATATATATCCGCAAGAATATGAGTTAAAATATTGCAGTAAAATGATAAGTTGTAATATTGTGGTTAGGTACAATTTGATTGTGAAATGAATTGTTTTATAAGTATTATGACTTGTTTTATAACTATTTGCTTTTATTTAACGATAAAAATTATTTAAAATACTTGTGTATTTTAATAATGCAATTGGACTGAAGATTCTTTGAATGGTTATAAAATAGATATGACTAGATTTAGGTATACTATTTAATAATGCTTTCTAATTTAATTTATAACAATTTGAACATTTGTAGAAAAAGTTTCCGTAGTTACTGTAACTAGCATTATTTTAACAACAACAATATTTTGATATCGTTGTTAAATATAAAAAATATAAGGTCGGTAACTATAAATATATTGTTGTTAAATACAATATTAAAATATTGTTGTTGATAACAAACTTTTACGACTAATAACAATATTTTACGACTAACAACAATATTTTAACAATATTTTACGACTAATAACAATATTTTAACAATATTTTACGACTAACAACAATATTTTAACAATATTTTACGACTAATAACAATATTTTAACAATATTTTACGACTAACAACAATATTTTAACAATAATAACAATATTTTACTACTAACAACAATATCAACATTTTTAGAACCAACAGCACTATTTTAACAGTATTTAACAATTGCAAAACTAGCAATATTTTAATACAAAATCGCAAATAACTTTAGCACAATTTTGTTTGTGGCAGGAAACCAGACACACGTGCAAACGTAACGATCTGAAAGAAAGATTTTCTGAGACTTTTTTTCAATACGTACTTAAATTGGCATGTTTTCGTAACTTGAAAGGAATTGACGATTAGATTTTTTTTTCAGAATTCTTCATTTTACCTTGTCTGCTAAGGTAACATTAAAAGAGATTTACAGTGACTTTAAAGTGAGAATTCACCCAGAGCATACACATAATTGTATGATCTGGGTGATTATGTATCTCCTTAATTTACGAACGGCCTAATGGATAAGTTGGCTGTCGCTCTGGCCGTTGGTATCACAGGATTCAGGTTCGAATACCGACGGTGGCACGGATGTTTGTTAGTGATTAGGAATCCACGTTAAAGTGTAAGTCCCTGTCTAATTAGCCCGAAGTGGGTAGAAAATGACTGTAGAGAGAGAAACTGCCAAATATGACTGTAGAGCGTTGGGCGTAGGGGTGACAACGCTAACCAGCGAAAATTCATCGTCATGGAGCCAAGTCAGAATTCTTCTACCTACGGGAGCTCCATCACAACAGAAGCTGCCCCTCCCTCTCCTCCATCCATGTACCACATGGGTTCTTGGACTTGATCTAGATGTCGTTGTCTACCAAGTGGTATAAGAAACAACAAACAAAAAGCAATTTGCTTTGCTGTTGTATTTTCTGTACTGGTGGGTAAATAATAATCTCTAAAAAAATGTCATAATAGCTTCTAAAAAAGTATGAATTGCAACATTGCAACATCGCTTATGTTATCGAATAGTATTTGCAATTTATGTGTTAGAGTCATCTACCATGACGCAAAATTTTGTAATATGACACATCATTAATCACACACCGCAATTTTAAGTTGAATCATGCAAAATGTCATATTGAATTGCGTGGAATATCCTTATCATCATTTTTAAAATCTTGAAAAAGGGTTTTCAGACATCTTGAAAAGAGAGAAGAGAAAAAAACGCATAACAGGTGTGCGTTTTTTTTTTTTTTTTTACAGAAAAAGAAATAACATGAAGGATAAAAAGTTACCTATACTGACTTATTTTGAAGATTTAATAATAATGAAGCTGTTTTTTAAGGTGATAAGATTATCGAATGGAAGTTTTTACAAATATCCTTAAAGATAAAAATATGTAGCATTTGATCGGTGCAAATATTTTTCTTTTAGTAATTCATATAATTCACATAATGATTCTAATAATGAACCCAATCTAAAAAGTCTTTAATGAGAACAGTTATGTTAAGATGGCATAAAAATGGTTGTTTTACTTGTTTAAAGATAATTGAAAATCCTGAAATTGTTAAATATTATTTATACTTAACAAAAATGCACAAATAAGGCTTCATAGTTTTTAAGAGACCATTTGGGTTCTAATGACTGAAGGACTAGCGCTCTGGAGAAGTTTAGGGTTCGAATCCCGGCGATGCCATGGATGTTTATAACTGTTTAGAATCTACTGTAAACCGTACGTCCCTGTCTAAAATGACTGTAGAGCTTTGGGTATAGGGCTGACAACTCTACCCCATAAAAAGAAAACATCTCCTGTTAGCGCTCTGACCTTTAGTACCAAAGGCTTCATATTCGAGTCCTGGCTGTGGCATGGATTTTTGTTGGCGGTTCGGAATCCGTGTTAAAATATAAGTCCCGGTCTAATTAGCATAAAGGTGCTCAAAATGACCGTAGAGCGTCAAACCAAACCAAACCTGTCTTGAAATCTGCCAGTAAGCAGACGGCATTGGCACCACTATAGGACTGTTGCGCCAATGAAGAAGAAAATGAAATCATTTACTATAAAACATTGGAGCCTCATACACATCAAGTTAAAAAATGGGCACGAATTTTGAAGACATTTGGACATGATTGATCCACTGACCGAAACTTGTCTGATTTGTAAACTGTCCGAAAAATAATATAAAGCTGTCAAAAAAATTCATTAAAATTACAATTAATTTATCTATAAGCATAATTAAAAAGTATCCATTAAAGTGTTGTAAACGGTAATTTTTAAATAAAGCTTAAAAGCTTATTAGCTTATCAAAGAAACATTATTTATTTAAAAATGTAATGAATAATTAATTTAAAAATTATTTCGGAGAATATAAATGTTTAAATAGTTCTGTTCTTTATTTAATTAATCCATCCATTAATCTTAAATTACGATAAATTTAATTAATGATTTTTCGCACAAGTGAGCAAATGTATTAAATAGTTTTTAGATTTAATTAACATCGACGCACACTTTGACGCGTCATATCGACATTTGACGTCATATCCTAATTTTTTTTCCTAACGCATTTCGTATATCAAATAATTCGTATCTTTATATTCTATTTTTCTAAATTAATTTTCTCCAAAGACTTCCAATAATATGATTTAGAGAATTTAATTACAGCATTTATTGAATATTCTTGTTAAGTGAAAAAAAAAATGTTAAGTAGTGCTACATTTTTGTTTGATGTCTGTAGTCAATAATAAATATTATTTTCGTTTATTTATTAATAGGATAAGATTTTAAAAATTGTAACATTCAATTTGTTTTTCCTTAGAAATTTTATAAAAAGTTGATGATATTATTGTTAATATTGGCTAATCAAATATGATTTAAATACCATTTAATCTATTTTTGCTTATTTAAACTTCAGAACTGTAAAAATTACTCGAGATTTTTTTTAATTTTTTTTTTCTTTTCTGATAATATTTACTTCTTCGCTCTGTTCTCTATGCGGCCTGATGGCCAATTGGCTAGGTTTCAGGTTCGAATTCTGGCAGTGTCATGGATGTTTGTTAATGGTTAAGAATCCACGTTAAACTGTAGATCCCGGTCTAATTAGCCCAAAGTTTGCAAAAAACGACCGCAGAGCGACTAAAACCAAACCAAACAATCTACTTTTTAATAACACCAAAAAATATATAAAATACTAATAGATAAAAGATGTAGACATTCAGATAAAAGTTTAAATGGAAGCTATTAGCATGTTAACGCATGTAAAAATATTTATTTTAATTTTTTAATGCCTTAAGAATATTTAGAATATTTAGTTCAAGAAAATATATATGATTTAATTTATAAAATATATAGTGCATTAAATAAGAATTTAACTTTTAAAATTATTAAACATAGTTAGGTTTATTTATATTTTAATAAAATAATGTCGAACATGATAATTTATTTCTAATAACTTTTGGAAATAGAAATACAAATATTACGTGTACTGAATTCAGAGAAATATGAAAACTAATGTATTATTATAGTAAAAGTTGTAACCATGCTTCCTCTTACACACTGACTAAAGCGGCCCCTGTAGCGTTCAGGAGAAATAGTCTCGGCTTCGAAACTCTCACCCGAGAGGGAGTAAGTACAATGTAACCTGCTCTCAGGAAACGTTTAGATTATGAACTCTTATCCCGAGAGGAAATTTATTTAGCGCACCAATGCGTATTAGTTGGCATATAGCCTCTCACCCGAGAGAAAGAAGTGTATTTTCGCACCCTACACATAACCGAGTATCGGGTTTACGGCTTAGAAATGGAGTCCTTCCACGAATCTATAATTATTTGTCTTTAAATGTGTTAAATATTTTATGTGTGTGGTGTTTGTGCTTGTGTAAATAATTCTCCAACTTGTGCCTCAAGTATCTCAGCCCAACCACACCCAGTTACAATCGGGTTTCCCAATCTGAACACTACAAAAATTTATTTGTTTGGCTTGAAACGCATTTACTATAATTTTTTAAGAATAGTCCTGTATTAGAATTCATTGATAACTATCATTTTTTGTAATATATTTGTATATTAAACAGTTTTTCATTGAAACAGCTATAATTCTTGAAGGTACACATACAACTATTTATATAATAATTGTAGTGTACCTTCAAGTGTAGTGGTAGTGCTCAAGTGTACCAAACTTGTAGAATTTTCTAATTGAACTACGAGTAATCCATTTCTTTGAAATACTTTTAAAAATTCAATAAATTTCATTTATTCTCCAATTAACGCAAATGTATACTGATTATTAAAAAAAAATTGTATACCAAAGCATTTCTTAGTTTTGGTTACATAAAATCAAAGCGAATAATGTATGAGATATATTGTATTAATTTCATTGTATTAAAAACAATTTTTTTTATGTGAAGTTTCGATATTTAATAGATAAAAATTTAAGAGATCTTTACTATTTATATTATTATGCCAAACTTGTTATTGTATTTTGCATGCTGGCTATTTGTTGAATTCTTAATTAAAATTCTTTTGATATCGTTATATAAATTTAAACATGCGATAACAATGGAAATTAGCATGCTTATTTATATTCATAAAAATGTAGATTTTGCTTCTTTTCTCTCGATTTAAATTTATTTTACAAATTTTTCAAATTTCCGCATAATTATTATATACCTTTTCTTTTTCTGCTTTTTATAAGTTTTTCTTTTCAACAATAGTTGTCGTAAACAAATTTTAGCAATAAAATCAGTCAAGTGTAAAATTAAATAACATTATAATTTCACTGAACCATGCAACACCTCGAAATTTAAAAGAAAATAAATCTTATTTTTTTTTTATTATTTTTTTCAATGGAAGTTTCAACATATTCCTTAATGACGAAGGTAATTTAACGACGCAGTTCTACGACTTTATATCACTGTCTTGATAAGTCACAAACATCAGTAACTGAAGAATAGGAACACCTATATCTGTGATTGATTTGAAGGTCACCGGTTTGTAAATAGATCTATCTAAGCTAAAATCTAATCAAGAAATTATTACAACCTATGAAATTTATATTGTTTGAACTGATAAATTCTTTCGAATGCTATAAAAACATACTTTTTTTCTTTTTGGATTTTAATGTACGTAAAAAGCAAATTTAAAAATGACTTCAAATATTTTTTTTCTTATAATTTGCTTAGTTTTTCCAGTTATCTGTCATTCCCTTTATCATTATAGTTTTTGAATGGCAATGCTTCTAATTCTTTTTTAAAATTCTTATTCGAAGATTTCTGAAAATAGTTTAGAATAATTATAATAATAACAAGTTTCGTGTAAAAGTCTTATTCTTAATATAAGTTGCTTCATTTTCATGAGTTATTTCTTTCTTAGTTTTTCGAATGGCAGCGCTTCCAATTTTTGAAAAATAAAATCATTTGCTTATGCTTTTGACATCTAAAGTAAAACTTAATTGTTGCTTAATTTTTCCAATTATCCAATTCCATTTATCATTAGTGATTTTTAATGGCAATACTTAAAATTAAATCAATGGCAATACTATTAAATCAATGGCAATACTATTAAATCAATGGCAATACTACTAAATCAATGGCAATACTACTAAATCAATGGTAATGGCAATTTAATGGCAATACTAATAATTAAATTAATACTTAAATAATCTTTAAAAATTGTTATTCAAAGATTTCTGAAAATATTTTAGAATAACTAGAATAGTTATTAAAGGTTTCGCGTAAGTGTTCTATTCTTAGAAATAACTGATGCAAATGAAGCAAATTATACTTTCTTAGTTTATCGAATGGCAATGCTTCTTATTTTTGAAAAATAAGATGGTTTGCTTATGTTTCTGTCATCTGAAATAAAACTTTAATTGCTTTAATAATAAGCATTTTATTTCAGATGAATAATTAATTCTTCATATTGTTTGCTACTATTTTGAAAGATTTTAAAAGCAGTTTTTTTCTTAAAGCATACAATAATAGATCTATAGAAAGATTCTCAAAAAGAAAAAAGTAAAAGTATTGATAATAATCGATTCGTAAATACGATACTGATTGTAATCGATAGTAATCGTAAATGTCAAAGATTTGTGATGCAGTTGTGAAAATAATTTTTTCTACGATGACGCGATGGAAATTAACCTGTTTAGAGTCGTATTATATGAGTTACATAACTATCGTTATATATGATATATATTATATTAACCGTGATTTATATTAATTATAATATATATTGTTAAAAACCTTCGAAATTGAAATTTTATTAATATTGATTTGTTTTATCTTTATTACAATAACATAAATATAAAACTTTAAATTTCTGTTATATATATTTTAAATCTTTTTATATTCTGTTCTTTTTTAAATTTATTTTATTATTCAAATAGCAGCAGGGGTTCATAATTTTAAGTATTAAAGACATTACAATTAAATTATAAATTAATTTTTAGTTATTCGAAAAAGACAGTAAATGCTCAGTCAAATAAATCTTTTTATTAACATATCTGGAAGAAAGCTAGAAAAAGAAATTATGAATATTTAATTTTTTTAGAAAATTTTACAATGATATATAAAAATTTAATGATCGAACAAAAAGAAAATTTAAATCGTTTAACATTAATTATTTTTCCTATCTTAAATTTTTTTTATTCTTGTATTATATGCCATATATAAATACTAATGTCTTTATTTTAATTTCTTTTTTCATTATTGGGCAAGTAAGTGTTCTCAAAATATCCTTAAGGTCATTTAGGATATTTTGAGAACACACATGTTTTTCATACTAGCATAAAATGTTAAAGATCATTTAAAGTGCAGCAAAAAAATAAATATTTTTCTGAAGGACACTGAAGAACATTGAAATACAAGGTTTTCAAAAAAAAATCTAAAGTTTTTTAAAACTTTATTTAAATTGCTCGCTTTAGATAATGTTTTTTTTTTTATTCAATTAAACATTAATCCTTTAAAAACAAAATTGCAATTAAAACTAATAGTATTTTTATTTAAAAGTATTTTGTTCGTATTAAACAATAGTAATTAAATTTGGTTGGTATCAGTGCATAGAAATTAATTAAAATAACGTTATTAAAAATTAATTTAAAAAATCGTATATGATTCGTAATGATTCGTAATCGTATATGACGTAATCGATTCTTAAATATATATATATATATTTTATATATATATTAAATATATATATATATATTTTTTATGACTTTTTGACTGAAAATGATATGACAGTTAAAAGTATACTTAATATATTCTTTTATAAATAAATTAATTGATATTAAGCCTACGTCTTCAAATTTGTGAATAAATTATTTAAATGCAAGGAAGTTCCTTTTCATAATCTTACTCATCCTTTTTGTTACTGTCAAATCAATTAAAATAGATGATAAACTCATTTCAGTTTATTTCACGAATTAACGTGCTTGGCGTGTAACTATTAGAAATTGCTACACGTATCTATACTACTACTAGTAGTATCTATACTAACTATACGCCACGCCACACTATATCACTGTACCTAGAGCTGAGATTCCCCCATTACAGTCTGGGAATGATGTGGGTGAAATTGAATAGACAGACACAAGATGGTAGCGGGAAAATGTTTTCGCAACAATTCGCTTTTGGCGGTACAGAAGCTGAACAATGAGGGAAAATTTTACAAATACAGTAGAAATTATCGAAAAATTAAAAATTAAAAAAGGAAAAAATATGAAATGCGGGAATATTTAAAAGTATAAAAAAAATACATAAAGCAAATCATTGGAAAAATATAAGAACTATGCAATACAATAAATGCAACGTTGGAGAATATGTAAATCTGAGAGCGGAAAGAATAGTCATCAAAGCAATTATAGTGTATTGAAAGAATAATTAAAATAGGTATAACAGCTAATAAATAATTGGACAGTAGATGCAGATGCTGCAAAATTATGAACAATAGAATTATAGACGGCAGGAAGATATTACATTTGAGAAATAATATGTAAAGTACGTGGCTAAATAGGAGGATGCAATTTTTAAATAAAGTTTCATAAGGTTTTATCTTATTTTTTGAGAATTTATTAAACAAAATTATGCTTTTTATTTAATTAAGAAAAAGATAACTGGAATTTGTTTTCGTTGGTCAATCAGATAAATATAATTTAACAACTTTCGTTTTGATAATAGCTAGTTACATATATGGGCCTGAATGACCGAGTGGTGCTCGGAACCACAGGTTTCGTGTTCGAGTGCCGGCGGCGCCATGGATGTTTGTAGTGGTTCGGAATCCACTTTAAAATGATCGTAGAGCGTTGCGGGTATATTGTTACTCCACGTCAGTAGCACTTTCTGGGTAGTGCTAAGTGAGGTAACGTAACGCTTGCCTTAAGGCATACAAGACAACTGTCTAAGTGTTTGTCAGCTGCATTAGAACAAAAAAATAATTAGTTATATTCTGTTTGAGTATTCCAAATGCTTTACAGTAGAACAACATTAAATGCTTTAGAAATAGTTTACCTTTCTGTAGCAACGCAAAATATTATACTTTTCAATCTGCAATAAATTGATGTTTAGAAAGTAGCATGAACCTAATAATTATGTAGAAATATGTATAAGAATTGAAATCAGAAAAGGGGAAAATCATGAAGTTTGGCGTTGTTCTCAATTAAAGTATAGATCTTTAATTCATTTGTGCCCATTTTGCATGGACCCTTGCTAACTGAAACGAATTTCAGTAATCAGAAATAACACGAAGAAGATGCCTTCAAAAAAGCTTCAAATTTGAGGAATTTTTTCCAAATAAGGACTTCGTTCCAGCATCAACACAGATGGACTTACGTTTAATTTCTAACTGAATAACTTGTAATTGCTTTATCACATACGAGAAAAGCAAGGATTGCTAACTAAAACACGTTTAATGCGCAAATACTATAATTTCATGTCTACTGCTTTAATTTAATTTTCTTTTTATGTCTACTTATAGTTAAGTTTTTAGTAAGTTAATTATTAAAACCGTATTATGTAATAAAACGTATTAAGATACAATATAATATCATTATTATATGGCTTGAGTCCCCCTAAATAATTATAGTAATTTGAAATTATGTTCTATTTTTTAAAAACGAAAATTCTCTATCATTCTGTTTACTAATGTAAACTTTGATTTTTTTAATATTGACAATGCTTTTACTAAACTTCATTGTTTGTGTTAATCAAGGTCTTCCGATGTATGTCCGGCTGCAACAAGTCTGGCATAGTGCCTTTTTTTTTTAATAAAATAAAATAATAATCGGTTTTTATTCACTACAAAAAATATAATAACTGATATACACCTAAGAGCCGAAACTTTATGACCACCCCTAAATTTTGCAAGGAACTCGCCTGGATGACGTGGAAGGCACATGATCTGGTGGAAGTGGTATTTAAGTGGTATTAAGTGGTGGTATTAATCCATGCCAACGCGGGTTGAAGCTGTCTTGCACGCCAAAGGTGGGTCAACTCGCACCAACTTGTTATTGACAGGTGGTCATAATGTTTGGCTCTTGAGTGTATATATAAATCCTTCAATAAACAATACAAATTATAGAATAATAATTAATAAAACTTTTGTAGTTTTTTTTTCATTGACTTCTACTATTTCCATTCCTACTGGTTGTAGTTACTGATCAAATCATTACAAACGGCCTGATGTCAATTGGCTAGCGCTCTGGCCCTTGGTATTTTATTCGTCAAGTTCGTATTCTGGCGGTGGCATAGATGTTTGTTAGTGTTTCAAAATCCACATTAAACTATAAACCCAGGTCTAATTAGCCCAAAATGTGCGAAAATTGGCCATAGAGCGACGAATCAAACTAAATTGATAAAACAATTATATACAGAGACTGAAAAAGATCGAGAATAACCGATGGGTGTCTTAAGTCTTTACTGTATTTCATTTTAGAAAAAAAATGTCATCAATGCTGGTATAAAAACAAAGGAAATTTATTCAACTGTACAAATTGCTTCAATAGAAGACTTATAAACATTTTATTTTATTGATCAATTGAGATGATGTATTTACTCAATTGTTGTTATTCTTCCAGATAATATATTTTGAAAAACTGATAATTTTCATAATAAATAAACACATTTCGGTACGTTTTTTCCACTCTTGCTGATATCGTGTACTTTTTAATTATTTAATTGTCAAATTATTATTATGGCATTCTGAAATTAGAACAAATTTCTCCTTCTTATTCATTAGAAATTTTTTTTTCAAAGTTAATTGATGAGATTTCAAGCATTTCATTTTTATATTTATTAACTTCTATGGTTACATTCCAAATTAAATACGTATTTCTGATTTCCATATTCAGCTGTGAATATTATTTCCATTATTCAGTTTAAAGGTGTGGTTTGTCCGGTATGAATTCAGTCTGCATACTTTGTTTAATGAAAATAATTTTATTATCAGGAAGTCCACGGCGTAAAATTTATTTTAGCTATTGGTTTGAGGTTGCTATGTCTGCAAGAATATTGTTATGTCTACAAGAATATTGTTTTAGTGGTGTGTTGGCCCAAATGTCTGTTTCACTCTCACTTTTGTCTTGCTTTTTCAAAGTTATATATTGATCAATTATAAAATTGCATTTTAGTTCCGTTGATATATTACGTAAAGGAATTCTTTGTTGTAAATAATCTTTGTATGAATTTTAATAGAAAATTCTATTGATTTTGAGATTGCTATGTTTTTTGTGATGCAAGTTTATTTTGGTTTTTTTATTGTTTATTATTAGACACAGTTCACAAAATATACTGATTTTGTATAAATTCTGAGTGGTGACACTGTTCAAATCTCTTTTGGGATATAGCGAGGCTGTAGGGGTATAGAAAATCTCTGAGACTTTTGGGCTATAGCAAATCATTTTGAGCAATAGAGCGTTTCATTCTTTTGTGGACACGCTGCACGCACAATCGTTAACATAGCATCGAACAACAACTAACGTGTAACAACAAGTAACAATGGCTGTTGCAATACAAAATCTCGCCAAATGTGTAATATGATCAATTATGAACTTTCTCCTCGCCAAAGAGATCAATTATGAACTTTCTCCTCGCCAAAGAGATCAATTATGAACTTTCTCCTGGCCAAAGGAGAAAGTCCATAATTGATCATAGTACACATTAATTATATTGCTGAAAGTCATCGATAATTGTTGTGTGCCATCTGTAGTTCTACAAAAATGGAATAAAAAATATACCAGCGATACTGCCCCTACCGACCAGAAGATACAAAACATTCGATTGGAACAGTTTGATCATTTCACTGATACTTCCAGACCTTGCATCTTGTGATTTCTAAGTTTTCTTTTACTTGAAGATTTGAACTGGTTTCTAATATTTTGTCAACAATGAGAAGTTAAAATCATCAGTTTTGTATAGTATTATTTCTATCTGTACACGTGTACTCTATACACTGGGACAACGGAATTGTATGTATAAGGTCAAAGAAAACGAGTTTTTTTGTATGAAAGTTGCTTAAAGTTTAATTGGGATTTAGGTATTTACTTTTATGAAACTATTAATGCAATTTTGTTTTAGTTATTTTGATTTATTTTAAACAATACTCCCTTTTGTTTTTATGCACTCCGTATAATAACAAACTTTTATTTTAATGGATATGTATAGTAAAAACCTAGTAACAACCACAACAAACAATAAAATAACTCGCTTATCGTAATCCAATAAAAGGTAATATAGCTTTAATAATATTTTAAACTATATAACAGCCTCTTCAAAAAGATATCGTATAATCGAATTTGGAGTCTAAAATGGATCCTCTTTTAAAATATTAGATTCCATGATTTATATTGAAAAATAATCTATAAAAGTAGTTTAACGGAGTTTAAAACCAATGAAAATAGCATTTTGTTTTCATTCTTAGAAATAATGGTTTCGTTTTCTTCTATAATGTTATACATTGTAAGGAACGATTTTTCTACAATTTTGTATTTTTGCTTTATCTTTTTACTTAGAATGTTGTTTCTACGAAACTATAAGCACTAAGTGTTTTATAATGCATTAGAATATTTTCAAAATGCATCTAGCTTAATGTACTTCTGCATTATTTATACATATTGTCGTAGTTAGCTTCCCTGACTTTCTTCTACATCAATTTTTCACAATGTAAAAGTACAACTTACATTCGAATTAGAATTGTAATGAAATTCTTACTCTTGAACAAAGAAAGACAAACAGCAAAAACCCACAAATTGCTAGCGTAAAGAATCTATGAAATAATAATAAAAAATTCATAGAACAAAAAAAAAAAAAAAAAAAAAAAAAAAAAAAAATAACCGCTGTAACTACATATGTCAAAGTGAAATAATATAAAAAATTCGGCTGCTATGAATTATAAATTGCACTTTTAAGTGCACTTTTATTACTTTGTAAATTGTACTTTTACCTAAATTTTAATCAATTTTGTATCAATAAATTAATTGAAATTTTTTTGATAGGAGACAGTAAATTTTTATATGTTACATAATGATTGTGAACTTTCAAGAAGAGTATCTAAGGGATATTTTGTGTTAATCTTCTAAATGTTTCTATAGGCTATACTAAATCCTTCATCCACTTATACAAATATATCGCCATATATCACGATTCCAGATTGACAATAAGATTCTCAACTTAATGATTAACAATTACTTTTGGCTTATTTTAAAGCTTTGGAAAATGGGCTTGTTTTATTAACTTTAACTTGAATCAAACTGCCGTTCCCACTAAATGATGCTTTTGTCGCCTCACGCTTCTCCAACATTTATACACCATTGCTCATTTGCATGAAGCATTCTATCGCACATCTCGTGGGATTCTATAAGGATAGTGTGGGTTGTAGTTACATGACTTTTCTCCCACGCAAAATAAGTTCGAAAAAGGTCATGCATATCGTAAATTTTTCTATAAACTATATGTCTGGTTCTTTGGCGGTCGATGCCACAGATTTCGAGTTCGAGTCCCAGTGTTACCATGCGTGTTTGTAGAGGTTCGGAATCCACTTTAACTTTAGGTCCCGGTCCAATATTACAGTAGAGCGTTGGTCTGGCAAATTTACACCGCAAAAGGAAAAACATCCCCTGTCTCGAAATCTTCCAATAGGCACCATGTAGGCCAGTAGGCCTTAACCCACCATGAAGAAGAATATATGTCTGGAATGCCAATGAAGAAGAATGCTAATGAAGTCGCCAATGAAGTCAGGAGTGCCAATGAAGTCGCCAATGGAGAAGAATATATGTCTAGAATGCCAATGAAGAAGAATTGCTAATGAAGTCGCCAATGAAGAAGACTATTTGTCTGGTTGTGATACAGACCCAAAGACATTTTTATTAAATAAGATTCAGTTATTGGAAAACTATACAGTTATAAAAATTACCAAATAATCAATTATCATTTCCATATTGAATATAAACTTTCCTTAACATAATTCAATGGTTTTTTTTTATTAACTTTTGTGTTATTTTTTACAGCCTAAAGAGACGGACCTCCGGCGCAGGAACATGCCGCCCCTGTACGAGAACAAAGGCACAGTGCTTATCGTCACAGTCCTGCTGCTGTACTTCGTGTGGATGGACATCGCTCTCTTCTACCACGTCAACAACCGGACCATCGTCCACCAGGCGGCGGGGGAGGCCGCCGCCACCCCCGATCCCAGCACCCCCGTCAGCGTCCCCCATATGATATCGCCCTTCACCGGTCTGTCGGTCAAGATGATGATGATGGATCCCATCAACAACTACATCTTCACCCCGGCGGCCATGATCTTCAACGAAGCAAGTTTGGCCTTTTGTTAGTCTTTTTGCTTCTGTAGTATTTAGCTCATCTTTGCTTGTAGGCGGTATTCAGGTTGCCTTTAAAAGACAGAAGATGCGTTGTATGTAATCATTATTCATTGTACGTAATCATTATAGCACTAATTAAGTAAGTTGTTCTCTAATTTGATTCATCTGGGTAAAATAATCATATATTCAGAGCCACTTGATGTACGTATAAAGTTATGCAAAGTTCATAATTTTAAATTTAACTTTTATTTTATTTTCTATGGCAAGGCATATACAAGTAAAAAAAAATAACAAGACAAAAAACAAGTACAAAAGAATAAAAATACAAAGATGACCGCAGTTATTGCCTTAAGAGTTCTGCTGCATGCCAGTTAGTGCTGTCTCCGAGTCGCCGTCAAGTACCGCACATCGTTGGAGGTGGTCTCTGTTAATTGGGTCGGTTGAACCACATAGGGGGCAGCCAGGGTTCGAAAAGATTTCAATGCGATGGAGATGTTCTGCTGGGCAGTCATGGCAAGTCAAAAGGCAGAACTGGGCGACAACATGTCGTCGCGGATTGCGGGATATTGTTAAAAGATCTCCAGCGCTTTGACTATGTAACGTATGACTTTTAGCCATTATTTGTTTGATATATAATTTTATAGAATGGAATGACAGTGCCGAAGATCTCATTTGAAGTAGTCTTGAGCCTGTCTTTTTGCTAGACAATCAGCCTGCTCGTTCCCAAAAAATACTACATTGGTCAAGCATTCACTGAAGTCTCACCCGTTTCATTGTTAAAGTCAGTTCCCGCAAATTCTGACACTGGCTGATTTCCTCTGATGAGAGGGACTTGGTTTAACTAATAACCTGCATTTTTACTTGGGAATCAGACAAAATAACCACTCTAACGAATATATCCTCAAAAATCAATAAATATTTCAAAGCAGTTCGGATAGTCTCCACTTCTCCATCATAAGATGTTCGATATCCATGCTGAAGCGTAGATGTAGAACAAGTTCGAAAAGACTCCTGAACCTGCAGTAATGGCATTTTCATAAAAGGAGCCATCTGTGTATGCGTGCAACTATTCAGATTCTGAGCATCTTGTATCAAGTGCATATACCCTCAAAGCATCTATAGAGTTTAAATTATATCTATATTTCTATTACGTACCATTGCAACCAAAGAAAATTATCTTTCAATTACAATATAAAGACAACATACCAGCGTAGAAGTAGTTTCAATAATTTAAAATGTAAACTTATTAGCTAAATATCTGAAGTGAAATTTAGCGATGACTTGACTTGACTTGGTGCTTTGAGATTGTATGCTCGCTGACGCTGCTTTATCTCAATTTATCCAAATGTTTTTCTTCCCAACAAATTTGAAGAAGTAGAAATAATTCAGCGATTAAATAATGTTAAATCATCAATAACATTTATCACGATACATGATTAAATAAACAAAATTTTAACTAAGTATATTTCACCTAAACATTAAATAAATATATTCTTTTCTAAATATATTTATTTAAAAATCAATCATTTTCTTTTAGAATAATTTTCATTGTAAAAATTTATATGTTTTAATATGTTTTTAACGATTCGTGATTGAAATGACGAAACCTATTTTCAATTTTAATAAAGAGCATTCAAATTAATATTAAAATTAAATAAAATTAATAAAATTAATAAAATTTCAAAGCAATATTTTTAGATATCATTCATAAAAAAAAAAAAAAAAAACCTTTTTTTTATCTATAGCCACAATTTTAGAAAAGTTATTTTGGTTAAAAATATCTTCTGATAAATTAAATAAACTGGTAACATTTTTTTATTACAAAGAATCATTAATTTGTTTGTAAAATTAATAGTGAGTTTTATTTTAAAATCGATTGTTCTAAATCCCTTATCTTCACTAATTTCCAATATTAGCTAATAATTGTTAAATGGTAAATCTTGGTACTTTCAAAAGCTTTACCAATTCCTTTGCCTACAACGACAATATCGCCCCAATTGACTCCGAATTGTTTTACCACATTACCAAATAGACGATATTTTTGTATTTTGTTGTGATACAGTGCAGAATTGTGGTTGTTAAAAACGCATGTTAAATATAAATTGAACCTATTGCACCTGTTTAAATACAAATAATAATAACTGTACTGTTAAAATTATTTACAATATAATTTTGTTCTTTTAGGTAACGAAATTCAGTACTGTGTTTTACTTCATCACTCCTAACATGGTGAGCTTTATTGGCATCCTTTTCGCCATAGGAGCTGGCAAGTGCATGTGTTTAGATTCCCGAATCTACCACTGTTTGGCCATCTTTCTTTTCCAAATGCGCACCTGGTGCGACGCCTTGGATGGCATCGTGGCACGGTGCCGCATTGGCATGGTCCAGCATGTCTCTCTCAGGAATACCAGCGGCTATGTCGTGGATGGTGTGGCTGATGCTTTAGGATTTGCAGCGTTTCTTATAGGTCAGTTTTTTTTAAAAATAGATTAAAGTTATTTTCATACAATGTAATTTTTTGTATAAATACGAGGAAAAAGAGATGCAATATTTCTCGATGATGATTCAGAAAACCAGAAATTTTTATGAAATTATAATAGATTTGCTTTTTAGACGTATGTTTATTGCCAACTATATTTCAACGATTTAAAAATAAATTGTCTCCCACAACTTTTGCTGATAATCTTCTGTCATAATAAAATATTGTTAGTCAAACAGAGCCTTTACATACATAAAAGCGCGGATTATGTTGTCATGCCTAAAGCCTGTTGTGTTGTTATAACTTTAAACTCTTAAATAAAGAATAACCTGATCCTAGAAAGAACACTTAACCATCTATCTAATACGCACATTAATCATTCCACAATAACTTATTTAATAACATACCTAAAATCCGCAATTACCCATACTGCTGTTATTCAACTTCAAACTCTTAAATAAAGAATAACACGATCCTAGAAAGAACTCTAAACCGTCTACCTAACACACACGTTAAGAATTAAGGATTCCACAATAACTCATTTAATAACGTACCTAAAATCCGCAACAATCCATTACTACATATAAACCTACAGGTTCGAATGCCTTCATAGACTTATATTGGATGGATAATAAAAAAATCTAAAGCAATGTAAAATATAAATAAAATTTGTTTATTAATATTTACAAATTAAATACTTAAGTATTTAATGTATTAATTAATGTTTAACATCCTTTTGAGCATATCTCATCATGTTTAACATCCTTTTGATAATAATATAAAAATTACATACAATTTTACTAATACTACAGTGTCCAAAAAGTAAAACCAGTTTTCAATTTAAATTTCCCAAACAAATGGTATTTAAATTTTTTTTTTTTTTTTTAGGTTGTTGGCACTGACCTTGACATCTGTTGAAATTTGACGTCAAAATATTCATTAGTGCTTGAGTTACGCTTGGCTTTGTGAAACGCTAAAACTGATTCCGGCGATTTTTGAAATGTCTGAATGAATTGAGCAAAGAACCAGCATTAAATTTTGTTTGCATAATTGTATAGATTGTTACAGAAGGCATTCGGTGAGCATTCCTATATCGGAAAGAAATGTTTAGAAGTGTAAAAATAGTTCAAAGAAGGCAGAGAACGTATTGAAAACGAAAAGCCCACTGGTCGACGATCAACCTCAATCGACGAAGCTCACGCCCAAAAATTAAACATTTGGTGCTTGCAAACCGTCGATTTACAATTAGACACCTTGTAGCTAATGTTGAAATTTCAAAATTCCGTTTTAAAAGATGTTTTGGGTTTCAAACGCGTCAAATCTCGATTGGTACCGAAAACACTGAATGTGCCAGCTAACACTGCATTGAGTCTTCGTGACGTTTTTGCCAAATATGAAAGCCATATCGTTCCACAACCACCGTATTCACCTGAATTAGCATCGTACTACTTCTGGCTATTCCCTAAAATCAAAAGACCACTCCGGGGACACAGTTTTGAGTCGATTGAAGAGACATTTCAAAAATCGCCGGAATCAGTTTTAGCATCTCACAAAACCAATCGTAACTCAAGCACACTGCAATATACAAAAAAATATTTCTAAATGTATATTGACACCGATATCAACACGACAAGCCACACTTTTTATACTTCGTCCGGCGCCCTGTTTTTTCATAAGTGGTTTAATTCTTCAGAATCTAAATTGAAGGCCACATTCTTTAACGCAAAAAAACTTTCCATTAGTTTCTAAAAATAGTTTTCCTGGAACAGTGACCTTTGGGAAGGCAATATTCATGCGCCATTTCACAACACTTCGAATAATACTAACGGATTTTTTGAGTCAACTAAACAAGTTATCTAAATTACAAAAAAAAAAAAAAAAAAAAAAAACTAAGATGTTGTGAAACAGTTTCAACAGATAATAATTCATCATAATCAATCAACACCGTTCACCAAAAAAATTATAACTGTCCACTTCTTGACAACAACTGGTCATGTTATTGATGAAATGTGAGTAGAGAGAAACCATGGTTGATACTATGGTTTTTTTTTTTTTTTTTATCATGGGATACTGTTCAAATAAATAAGATTCACTAACTTACCATCAGACACTCACGAAACTTCGAAAATCATATAAATAAAGATTTTAGCAATTTGTACCCATAAAGTTAAAAGAAAAGCATTTATCAATGAGTGTAAAAATGTCCTCAGATTATGTACAAATCCAACTTATATGTTGTGCGCTGGGCAACAAGCAAGCAAGGATAAAAAGACTCAATTTCTGCATATGAATTCAAAAAAAGTATTTAAATTTAAACATATGGAATATGGGCTGATATCTATATGTTCTACAAACATATAATTTTTTTGTTTTGGATATTTATTGAATTTAAATTATATATTCAAATACAGCAAAATTCACCTTTTCATAGTCTTTGCCTTTTTTACTTGGTTATTTATTGTTTATAGTTACTTCTGCGTTTCATCAAATAAACAATAAAATAATTGCAATGCAGAACTTTTATTGTTTTAGAATGTTGGCCATTATCTTAAAATTGTCTAGACTAATTCAAATATTAATAGAAAGATGAAATGACATATAGGGGAACGAATGTCATTAAAGTACTTAACATTATGATTTTGGCTCGGAAAAACTTATTTATGAAAAAGTTTGCCGTTTTTTATTATTTTATGAAATATCTCCGCCTCAAAATTTTAAACAAAATTTGTGTACATCAAAAGTGTGTTACCATGATAAATATTTAAATATCCATGCGCCATTTAATTTATTTACATCAATATTTAGCAGATATTTGATCCACTGTAAAACTATCTTCTGCTTAATTTTTTCCTTATCTCTTTGTCATCAAAATCATTTTGAAAACATTTACTTTATCTTTCATATAACTATAATAGATAAAATATTTGTTATTGACCTTCAATGCATCCAAGACATGGACTGATTTTTATCAATATTTCCAATGCAGGCTGCTTCCAGTTCCTGCGTACTGTCGTTCCTAAGCACAAGTACTACTTGCCTTTGAGTACAAACGAGACGTGCAAAGAGTGCAAGGACGGCAATGCCAACGGGGGAGGCGCCCAGAATAGCATCGTCTCCAACGCTAACACGCAGAGACGAGTGTTTTATGTTGTTCTCTGCTTTGGCTTGCAAATGGCAATCGGGGCTTTTTTCTGGGACCATTACATCAACGCTTACCATAATTTACTGGAGACAAACGCACCTTCGGAGGCCCAAACAGTAAGTGTTTTTTTTTACACTTATGAGACATTTTTTTCAGACAGTAATTGAGTGGTTTACAATTTTATGGGATCACTAGCGTAGCAATCTTTTAAAAACCTTTTTTGATGATCTGGGGATCGTTTTAAAATTTAAATTTACTCAATCTATTGTTAGTTAGCTTTTTGACAAACGTAGATAACTAGCTTAGCTTTTTATTTTTTCCGAAAACGGCAAATTAGCCATCAAGTTTCAATAGAATGGATACATCATCTTTACTTCAGCTACTTCTATGTTTGAAAATGTTTTGACCACAAAATTCATGTTATTATTATAGTCCTATCGCATTATAGGACTATAATAATAACAACATTAGCCAAATCTATAACAGAACCAACCCTCATCCCATTATAGTCCTATCCTAGTGTAACTCTCATTCTATTTGTCATTTATAATCTTCTTCAAGATTTTTATAGCAAGTAGTATGGTAAACGCCATCTCGTACTTATATCATCAGCACATTTACGGGATAGAGCTATACAATATAATAAATAATAATATTTAGTAATAAATTACCATATTAACATCAGTTTAATAAATTGACAACAGTAAACAGAAATTAAATTGATTTGTCAATAAAAAATCGGTTAAATATCTTATTAAATGACATAATAGAACATACAAAAAAATAACCTCCATCAAATAGAAATCTCACCAAGGAAATAAAAAACTGCATGCCAACAATCAAAAGTATCATAAAAGTTCAACTAAATAGGACCACTTATCTACAATAATACTAATGGTAAAAGGAATTGATAAAACTCTATACAATTCGAACGTATTAAAGATTTGTAAGTAGATTAAAGATTTATTGTCTTAGATAATAGAGAGTTTTTGCGTACCGTACGTTAGTTACCGTAGGACGTCCGTTAGCCTTTTTCTCCCTAGCACGCATGCTCAGTTTCCTATGAGCATGCGCGCTAGGGAGAAAAAGCTAACGGTCGTCCTACGGTAACTAACGTACGGTATGCAAAAACTCTCTAATAGCTTGTGTTTATATCATATCTAGATTTATAGGCTTAGAATTTGATGACAGAATAAATGGGAAAATGTATTTTCCTACAAATTGATATCAAATGCAGTATGAAAAATGTTTCTATTATTGTCTCTTAATTTACTGTCGCTGTAATGAATTTTGCAATTTCAAAAATAATAATAATAATAATAATAAATAAATAAAGTGAAAATTTTGAACTACGTACTCGTAACAGCTAAATGCGTAAATGCTTGAATTCGAATTAATTGCAATTCATCTTATTCATTCATTTATTAACAAGTCTTCTTCATTCGTGGGCCAAGGTCGTCTGCCTACTTGCTGAATTACTAACAAGTAGACTGTCATTATTTGATTGTTATTTGTAATAATATCAACAAACATAAACTTTTATAATATACCATAGTACATAAAGAAATTTAAGCACTGCAAAAATTTTTATTACATTGATAAAAATGCATTCATATTTGACATTTTATCAAATTATTTCATGTACTCAACAGCTTTTTCAGTTATCTACTGAGACTTGCTTTTAATAAACATTGCCATATACTATAGATATCAGGTTCTACATAATTTAATTTAACAACTTCAAAAAAAAATTATAATTCTCTTCTTTTTAGAAACCATTAACAAAGAGACAAATTAATATTTAGTAAGTTCATAAATTTTATTTCGTAACATTTAATTTTAGATCGTTTATCTTAAAAAGGTGAACTAAAAAAGTTAGGTAAAAAGGCTGCAACTTGGCAATTTAGCTCTTGAATTACATACTAATTTTAGTAAAATATGCACCATTTAATATACAATGTAATGTAATATTTAATAATTCACAAATATTCGTTGTAAACAAGTGCTGTTCACCTCACAGGTAAACAAACATGTACATTATTTGTCGAGCCCAAATTATATGATTAATGGATTACTTTTTTGTAACTTTGTTTTTATTCACTGTTGACGTTGGCGTGTCTCCTAGTTAGTTAAACGCCTACAAGAATACTTTGATGAATTAAATTGACCTAACCTATTATCTCAACAACTTGGCGTGCATAAGGGTTGAGAAGGAAAGAATTCATTATTGTGTGAAGCCATTATAGGATAGTATTATGCTTTCAAACATTAGTTCACGTGGCACTTAAGTTCTTAAGACACTTCAGCTCCATTGAAGTTTTAGGATTAAAAAAGAACTCAATTGCGTTCTTGTGGTAATTACGAAATATTTCTTTAAGTAAAAATGCAATGTTAAAAATGAACTTTTTAAAAAAGTTTTGTGCTTTATATCGCTAATAAGAATGCATTTTCACTAATACAAATACAATGTATTTTATTTATTAATAAAAATTTATTTATTTAAATATTAGACATGTAATGGAAGTCATATAAATATATTTTAATTAATTGTTATTTTCTTGCCAAATAATTTTAAATCATTTTGAATTTCAGTGACTTTTTAGAAAGGTCTTGTACTTGATATCGCTAATGAGAATTCATAACTATTGATACATTTTTACTGATGCCAATACAATGTACTTTTTTTAATTAATAAACATTTAGTTATCAAAATATTAGGCACGTAATGGAAGTCATATAAATATATTATAATGCTATTTTCTTGCAAATAATTTTAAAGTGTCTTTAATTTCATTGGACTTTTTAAAAATAAAGCTTTATATCGCTAATTAGAATGTATAATTATTTATACATTTTCATTAATACCAATACAATGTACTTTTTTTATTAATGAAAATTTATTTGTCAAAATAATAATCACGTAATGGAAGTCATATAAATATATTTTAATGTCAGTTTCTTGCTAAATCATTTTAAAACGTTTTTAATTTCATGTATATTCATATCTTATGAACTATTTAATAGTTGGTAAAGTAAAAATAATAATTAAAATTGCATAGTTATAGATTTAAAAATTGCATATGTTTTATTTTTTGAAAAAATTGGAAATATTATGTGTTATTACCACAAAAAAGTATTTTATTTAAAATAAATAAAGTCATTTCTTAACGTTGTTTGTTGAAATTTCATTGTAGTCCTGGCAACTTGGCCAGTTTAACATTATATTTTATCAGACATACTTCAACTAATGTATATAAATTATTATTTTAATTGCGGAGCATAGTATTTTATTTATGCAAATTTATTTTAATTGGGCAATTAGAAGAAGCCTTTTTTAAGAATCCAGCAGTATAAAATGTTTTATAATTTAGTTTTTCACTACTATAAAACTTTCCTTTCAAATCGTTTGAATGAATTTAAAACATTCAATATTATATCTTGCACCTCTCTTTGCATCAAGCATTTGTGCGTTTTAGTCTACAGGTACTTAAAAGATAATTCTTTCATTATCTTTTACGCAAACAATGAGTGTAACAAAAGATATGAAAAGCATTAAAAATAAATGCATTTTTTTCTAAGATATAAAAGATGCTCATGAAGGCCTATCAGATGTTTAGGCCTAATGAATTTTTGAATATTTTCAATAAGTCTAAGTTATAAGAACTTCAACTATGGATTATTTATTAGTCAGAGGGAACATATCCTCTCTGGAGTTTCTGAGTTTGTAAATTCCTAGAAGACAAATTTCTGGGTCGGTGGATTGAAAAGGATGGACCACCACCAATAGCCTCCTGGTATTTTTATTATTTTAAGCAGTTGCACTTGTACGAATTCATTGACTAGTGTGTAACAAGCATGCACTATACATAAATATGAAGTTAAGCAAAAACAGCATGTAAGATCAGAATGGAAAACTAAAAGAATGTCAAAAGTCAACACCAGTCAGCCAGTCTGGAGATCTTGAAGTTTCTCTCTTGCCTGCCAGTGTCTATCATATAAATGTCCAGACAACTCAGGGCGTTCTTTAAGATGCGATGCATCCATAACAGTGTGTCTCCCTTATAATACACAATTAGTGGACGAAGAGATGTTAAATCCAAATAAATGTCCTACAAGGCAATCATGCCCAGTCTTCAACCGAAACGCTGCAACAGCATGTCGTCTAGGGGCTGCTGGAACCTTTAAAAGAGATTCCCTTCAACACTTTTATTTTATTTGGTCAACTTGTATTATATGCATTTTATTGATGCTCTTAATATTACCCCTTGGATTTTTTTTTCTTCTGGGGCTATATGAAATACATAGTCTTTGCCTGACCAGTTGCTGACTTTGAAGAATTTCAAGGCTACGATAAAAGATACTATGTGCGCTGTTACAGATGACATATTGAAGAACACTTGGCAAGAACTGCTTTGATATTCATCGAGCTGCCAAGGAAACACACATTAAAATTTACTGAAATATGTGGTCGTATGTTTTATTATAGTACTTAAAATGCATCCCAACAAACGTATGCTAAAGAACACTTGGCGGAAATTGCTTTGATATTCATCGAGCTACCAAGGAAACACGCGCTAAAATTTACTGAAATATGTAGTCGTATTAAGTTTTATTATAAAACTTAAGATGTATCCCAACAAACGCATGCTAAAGAACACTTGGCGAGAACTGCTTTGCCATTTATCGAGCTACCAAGGAAACAAACGTTAAAATTTACTGAAATATGTGGTCGTATGTTTTATTACAGTACTTAAAATGTATCCCAACAAACGCATGCTAAAGAACACTTGGCGAGAACTGCTTTGTCATTCATCGAACTACCAAGGAAACACGCGCTAAAATTTACTGAAATATGTGGTTGTATTAAATTTTATTATAGAACTTAAGATGTATCCCAACAAACGCATGCTAAAGAACACTTGGCGAGAACTGCTTTGCCATTTATCGAGCTACCAAGGAAACAAACGTTAAAATTTACTGAAATATGTGGTCGTATGTTTTATTACAGTACTTAAAATGTATCCCAACAAACGCATGCTAAAGAACACTTGGCGAGAACTGCTTTGTCATTCATCGAACTACCAAGGAAACACACGTTAAAATTTACTGAAATATGTGGTTGTATTAAGTTTTATTATAGAACTTAAGATGTATCCCAACAAACGCATGCTAAAGAACACTTGGCGAGAACTGCTTTGCCATTTATCGAGCTACCAAGGAAACAAACGTTAAAATTTACTGAAATATGTGGTCGTATGTTTTATTACAGTACTTAAAATGTATCCCAACAAACGCATGCTAAAGAACACTTGGCGAGAACTGCTTTGTCATTCATCGAACTACCAAGGAAACACACGTTAAAATTTACTGAAATATGTGGTTGTATTAAGTTTTATTATAGAACTTAAATGTATCCCAACAAACGCATGCTAAAGAACACTTGGCGAGAACTGCTTTGCCATTTATCGAGCTACCAAGGAAACAAACGTTAAAATTTACTGAAATATGTGGTCGTATGTTTTATTACAGTACTTAAAATGTATCCCAACAAACGCATGTATCCCAACAAACGCATGCTAAAGAACACTTGGCGAGAACTGCTTTGTCATTCATCGAACTACCAAGGAAACACACGTTAAAATTTACTGAAATATGTGGTTGTATTAAGTTTTATTATAGAACTTAAATGTATCCCAACAAACGCATGCTAAAGAACACTTGGCGAGAACTGCTTTGCCATTTATCGAGCTACCAAGGAAACAAACGTTAAAATTTACTGAAATATGTGGTCGTATGTTTTATTACAGTACTTAAAATGTATCCCAACAAACGCATGCTAAAGAACACTTGGCGAGAACTGCTTTGTCATTCATCGAACTACCAAGGAAACACACGTTAAAATTTACTGAAATATGTGGTCGTATGTTTTATTACAGTACTTAAAATGTATCCCAACAAACGCATGCTAAAGAACACTTGGCGAGAACTGCTTTGCCATTTATCGAGCTACCAAGGAAACAAACGTTAAAATTTACTGAAATATGTGGTCGTATGTTTTATTACAGTACTTAAAATGTATCCCAACAAACGCATGCTAAAGAACACTTGGCGAGAACTGCTTTGTCATTCATCGAACTACCAAGGAAACACACGTTAAAATTTACTGAAATATGTGGTCGTATTAAGTTTTATTATAGAACTTAAGATGTATCCCAACAAACGCATGCTAAAGAACACTTGGCGAGAACTGCTTTGCCATTTATCGAGCTACCAAAGGAACTCACGTTAAAATTTACTAAAATAAGTGGTCTTATTATGTTTTATAATTATACTTACATTGTATCCAAACAAACGTATGTTTAGTTATAATAATTTTCGCACAGTGCATTTTTATAATTAGGGCAAGACTTTGTGTTCACCCTGTATTTAACACAGAATTAACTTTTCGGTTATATTATTATAATCGAATGAATAACAAGATTTTCTTACTTTTTATAACAATTCGTATTTTGTGAAAATAATAGTCCAAAATTAAGTAAAAAATACTACCATTACCTCCTAGTAACATTTCAATTTAAAATACATATATATGTACATACACACCAATCCGTACATATATACTATATAATATACACACCAATCTGTACATAACCAGATGAGATACAAAACATGTTCCTACAATGAAAAATGTATATATTACGTCATTAATTTCTTTAGAATTGTCTTTTTCTTTTGTAAACATATTGATTAATCGTTTTACGTCTGAAAATATATTATAAATTAAAATAATGCATTAAAATAACAAAGTAGCTATCATTAAGAAAAGTAAAATTTAAATTATGTTATTAAGTTACAACATAGTACATAATAAATCTGTTGACTATAAATTTCAGAATTTGTGTTAAAATACTGAAAATCTAAAAATGCACTTTAAATAAGATACGTAAAAATAACGGACAATAACTTTGGGAATATCATAAAATCTTGTTAGTTCGCATTAAATATACTGGCATATATTTCTCCATATAAATCATCCCTCGATGTTATGACTCATAAGTTATCTTGAGTGTTATGTGTCATATGAAGTAGGCAGCATTACTTGCGTAGTAAAGTGATAGCTATTTCTTATGACGTTAGAGCTCAAGATTTATAGATAGTTGAAGGTAACGATTGATATAAAAAAAATCCAAAAAATATTTTCAAAGTGGGTTTATTTTCATTTTTTTGTGCTATTTTTGTACATTTTTTGTGCTATTATGGTACGATTTATTTGTGCGTTTAATATATTTTTCACTTCTATAAATAATAGTTTAATATACGTTAGTTATTCTTAGTTAGGTAATCTAAAATTTCAAATATATATCGGTTTCTACTCTTGATAAACGTTATCCAATAATAATATGCATGCATTTTAATTTATTTTGTAACTTGAACTAATAATAATTATTTGAATCTATCATTTCAGTAATAATAAAATCGATTTGTAATTAATTTTTCTTTTGCAATATGGGAATGAAAGTTGATTCGTCAGAGCAAAGTATGTCTCTCAAATTTGATAATGGAACGAAGTTTTTATGTATACTTACTATTTTTATATAAATTTATTTTAATAATTCACTTAATCAAAACTTATAGTTATGTATATTAAATTGGTGAGCAGTAGGGCGAAGATTCAAACCGTTTGGCGGTTGTGTTGTTATTAACTATCTCACTTGGCAGTCATCAAGACCTAGCCCACGAACCCCTATGGACTCATGGTTGAAGGGAAAGGGGGGGGCAGCTTCTGTTGTGATGGCCTACCCGTAGGTCTGACCCTAAATCTGACTTGACTCCGTGACGATCTTACAGTCATATGAAATCGGGACCTACGTCTTAAAGTGGATTCCGAACCACTACAAACATTCGTGGCAACGCTGAAACCTGTGGCAACGAGCGCTAGACACTGGACCATTTAGGCTCCGGTTTTGTTGTAGACACTGTTTCAAACAACGAGGAATCTTGATGGCGTTTATGGTGTTCAGCAACTTGCCTCGTGAGTCGGACTACCTGGTGGGAGTTTTCAAGTTTTCACCCCAACGATACGCAAATGCGGGGTAGTTTCCCTTAAAAGTCCTTTCGGAAGGCACTGCCCTCCTTCTTCAGCGACACGGAGCCAAGTCAGACTTTTACTTGCGGGTGCTCTATCACAACAGAAGCTGTTCCCTCCCTTTCCCTTCAACCATGAGACCACACGGATTCTTGGGTTTGGTCTAGATGCTGCTGTCTGCAAAGTGGCAAAAGAGAAAATATTGAAAAAATATATGAATTTTGTCACTATTTGTATAAATATAATGTTTAATTCCAGTGAGAATATATTTCTTATTAATTGTGAAACATGCATCGATTAATTTGAAAAGCGTTTTTTTTTGTAATTATTAATTTACTGAGAAATTAATATGCATTTAACTTACAGGCTGCTCAGAATGATGTTCTGCGTTCCTCAATCACGTGGATTTTGATGTGGTTTTGGAGGCTTTCAAATGCACACACTTTCATCCAATTCCTTTTATTTGCCATATATATCAACAAATTATGGGTAAGAAAAATCATTTTCTAAATATAAAAATAATTAGAATAAAACTAATATTTATATTTCTTACTACTGTTCAATGTAAATAGTAGATCACCACCAATATTCTTAATTTAGTTAGTAAGTTTTCAATAAATACCTTGAATTATATGAATTATGTTTTTTACTTTTAAATTTTGTGATAATTTGAGTGCAATTTTCGTTGCTTAATATGTTTTACGAACTATTATTTCTCCTCCTGCTCCTTCTACATTGGCACGTTAGCGGCCTGATGGCCAATTAGATAGCGTTCTGGCCTTTAGTACCACAGGCTTCAGGTTCGAATCGTCGCGGTGGTATGGATGTTTGTTGGTGGTTCGGAATCCACGTTAAACTGTAGGTCCCGATTTAGTTAGCCTGAAGTCTGCACAAAATGACCGCGGAGCGACAAACCAAACCGAAATTTTCATTGTCGCAAGAGCCACATGGTGGGCCAGGCCTATTGGCATGATTTCCAGACATGACATGTTTTCTTTTTACGTGTTAGGGGGTCATCCCTACGCCCAGCGCTCCAGTCATACTATTAGAACAGGACGTACGGTTTAGAGGGTTGGGATAATTACAATTATCCCAACCCGAAACTTATGGCAAAGAGCTCCAGGTTTCTCTTATAGTTAGGAAATAGTTTTTTTGACAAAAAGGGGGAGGGGGGCGAAAAATCGAAATTAAATTTGGATCTGTTAAAATTGAGGAGATGGCCTCTATGGTTTCTTTGGTTAAGAAGTCCATAAAAGCTAGGTCATGGCGTTTTGTGGAAGAGATCACGGATTCGAATTTTGACAGCTTAAGTAGGACTGCTTAAAAATGTCCACTTTGATGTCATACTTTGCTGTCGTTGATTGTTTTGCTGTCTCTTATTTTTCTTGAGTGAAACACAAATGTGAACATTAGTCTTAGGAAGACATGCAGATTTCTTTTGTAGAAATCCTCCAGTTATGCATTTAAGAAACAACAATATATAACGTATAAAACAATCAATAATAAACAATCATATACCTAAACTATCATATACATCATGCAAGTATTTTTTTCTTTCTTCAATAGTAATAAAAGCCGCCTTGTAAATCATTTATATAAATAAATTTACTGCTTTTATCTAAACATGGGCTCTCTCGCCTGACAATGTTTCTATTAAAAGGCAAAAAAATTTAAAAATTGTGTGCGTTTTTTTAAAAGTATTTTCATTTCATAGAAAAAAAAAAAATATTATAAAACACAGTGATTTTCATTATCAGTTAAGCGTAAATTTAAAAAACTTCGATGCAGCAAATTTCTTGTGCTTTCCCATGCGAATAGTTGAATAAGGACATGCATTAACAGTTAATTGAAATTATTTAATAAATCTTGGCGATAACACATTCAATCTTTCTTAAATTAAAAACCCAGTATAAATTAATATTATATCTGGGAAAAGTTTTTTTATTACCATTAATTTTGAAGCTCATGTAATTGGAATTGGTTTTTATGTAGGTTGAAAATAAATCTGAAGTATTGATTTCTTAACGTGAGTGCAAATAAATTTGACTTTTTAATTCTATATCAAAATGCTATAAGCTTATTCTAGGCAATATATAAGTTCATTTAAATGTTATCAACAAGTCAACTATGATTTAATGCTATTAAAAATTTCATAAAATGCGTTTAACCGTATTCATTATATTAAAAAAAAAAAAAAAAAGACAAAACAGCTAACCGACCAGTGAGAAAATTATTTATGTTGATACAAATTTCATTCATTCTGCCTCTTCACAGACCAACCTCTTCTAAATATTTTTCAGAAACACAGTTAAAGTTAACAAGGAATTTTCAAAATGTTAGATAAGTGAAAAAATTACTAATGGGCAGAATTTTACAGATTATTGAGAAAATTATTTATAGTGATAACAAATTTCATTCATTTCTGCCACTTGACAGTTGTACCTCTACTCAATATTTTTCAGAAACACAGTTAAAATTAACGAGGAACTTTCAAAATTATATATGAGTGAAAAAATTACTAATGGACAGAACTTTGCAAATAACAGAATAGTGGGAAAATTGTTTATGTTGCTACAAATTTCATTCATTTGTGCCAATTCTGCATGTACTCAATATTTTTCAGAAACACAGTTAAAGTTAACAAGGAACTTTCCAAATGATAGATGAGTCAAAATATTACTAATGGTCAGAACTTTAAATAATTAAATTATATCACTTAAATTACTATCCAACAAGGACAGTAGATACATAAGCCATACGAGTTTTGCAACGTTTCTTTTGAATTTTATATCAACTCTTCAAACTCTAATTTCCTTATCTTACTTATATTTACTCTAAAACGTAGCAAACCTCTCCAACTTTTAGAAAAGAGAATATCGCTTTATCTTGAAGAACTAAAAGATTTGACAGCTATTGAATCTCTTATAAAAAGCGCTTTTATTGCTAGAGTAGAATGGTATTCTAAATGTAGTCTTTCTTTTCTAAACATTATATGTAGGACAAATGATAAGAGTTTTTGTATGTAAAATGTTACGTAAGTTATCTCAAGTGTCTTCTAGATAAAGTAACTCATCATTATAAAAATGAAGCCATACCTTTTAGAACATAGAATTTTAATTTTCTTTTAGTTTTGGTTTCTTTAATTTGCTTTTTTATTTAATAAAATTAATTATTATTATTTTTATTTAATGTGTTCTTAATGTAGTCTCTCCTTTCTAAATATTATGTAGGACAAATGATAAGAGTTTTTGTATGCAAAATGTTACGTATGAACCCATACCTTTTAGAATTTTCATTTCTTTTAGTTTTGGTTTCTTTAATTTGTTTTTTTATTTAATAAAATTAATTATTATTATTTTTATTTAATGTGTTCTTAATGTAGTCTTTCCATTCTAAACATTATGTAGGACAAATGATAAGAGTTTTTGTATGCAAAATGTTACATATGAACCCATACCTTTTAGAATTTTCATTTCTTTTAATTTTGGTTTCTTTAATTTGTTTTTTTATTTAATAAAATTAATTATTATTATTTTTATTTAATGTGTTCTTAATGTAGTCTTTCCATTCTAAAATTATGTAGGACAAATGATAACAGTTTTTGTATGCAAAATGTTACGTATGAACCCATACCTTTTAGAATTTTCATTTTTTTTAATTTTGGTTTCTTTAATTTGTTTTTTTATTTAATAAAATTAATTATTATTATTTTTATTTAATGTGTTCTTAATGTAGTCTTTCCATTCTAAACATTATGTAGGACAAATGATAACAGTTTTTGTATGCAAAATGTTACGTATGAACCCATACCTTTTAGAATTTTCATTTTTTTTTAATTTTGGTTTCTTTAATTTGTTTTTTTATTTAATAAAATTAATTATTATTATTTTTATTTAATGTGTTCTTAATGTAGTCTTTCCATTCTAAACATTATGTAGGACAAATGATAAGAGTTTTTGTATGCAAAATGTTACGTATGAACCCATACCTTTTAGAATTTTCATTTCTTTTAGCTTTGGTTTCTTTAATTTGTTTTTTTATTTAATAAAATTAATTATTATTATTTTTATTTAATGTGTTCTTAATGTAGTCTTTCCATTCTAAACATTATGTAGGACAAATGATAACAGTTTTTGTATGCAAAATGTTACGTATGAACCCATACCTTTTAGAATTTTCATTTCTTTTAGTTTAGGTTTATTGAATTTGTTTTTTTATTTAATAAAATTAACTATTATTATTTCTAGTTAATGTGTTTTTAATGTAGTCTTTCCTTTCTAAACTTTATATGGGAGACAAATGATAAGAGTTCTTTATGTGAATTACTAAGTATGAAGCCATACCTTTTGCAATTTACAATTTTTGTTTTCTTTTAGTTTTTATTTCTTTAATTTGTTTTTTTAGTTAATAAAATTAACTATCATTATTGTAAGTTAGTGTGTTTTTAATGTAGTCTTTCCTTTCTAAACATTATATGTGCGACAAATGATATGAGTTCTTTATGTAAATACTCCGTATGAAGCTGCATCATTTAGAATTTAGAATTTTCATTTTCTTTTTTAGTTTTGGTTTCTTTAATTTGTTTTTTTTAATTAATAAAATTTACTAATATTATTTTTAGTTAATGTGTTTTTGATGTAGTCTTTTCTTTCTAAGCATAATATGTGGGACAAATGATAAGAGTTCTTTATGTAAAATATTAGGTATGAAGCCATACCTCTTTGAATATAGAATTTTCGTTTTCTTTTAGTTTTTATATTTTAATTTGTTTTTTTAATTAATTAAAATTAACTACTATTATTTTTAGTTAATGTAGTCTTTCCTTTTTAAACCCTATATGTGGAACAAATCAGCAGAGTTTCTTTTATATAAAATACTACGCATGAAGCCATATATTTTAGAATTTTCATTTTTCTTTTAGTTTTGGTTTCTTTCATTTGTTTTTTAGTTAATAAAATTAACTATTATTATTTTAGTTAATGTGTTTTTATTGTATTCTTCCTTTCTGAACATTATATGTGGGACAAATGATAAGCGTTGTTTATGTAAAATATTACGTAAGTTATCTCAAGTGTATTTTATGTGTTGAAAATGAAAATATAAATTCTTATTGAAGCTATTGTATTTAATTTTTGCTAAAGAGTTTTCACATATTTCCCTACATCAAATCAGTTTTTGTTTTAAATTTTTGATGAACGAATTTTTGTTTCTAATGTTGAATTTTCTGATTTTGAAAGGAAACTGAGTCTAGTAAATTATTTTGTTTTGCATTAAATTTTTTTTTATATTTCATTTTGAATAATTTTGTCTCAATATTTTTGTTTTCGTTTCATTTTTAGGAATTTTTAACGTGGATACAGTTCGTAGGATTTGCTCAAATTTTCACTTTAGCTTTCTTTACTGAAATGCACCTGTCAACAGTAAGTGGTTTTAGATTTAGAGTATCACAATTACTTGTTAATAAAATTTTTAAATTTAAATTTTATTTAAAATGAAAAGAACTGTATTTAAAAGTTTAAAATTACTTAACTTTTATGCGTTTCTTATTTATTATATGTAATTTTATTTGATTGCTTACAAAATAGGAAAATGAATTGAATATTGGAATTTATTTAGGATTGAAAATGTAGAAATTAAATATTTAAATAAATTATATATCAATAATAAAAGGTTTTTCTTGTTAAAATCAGTAAGGTAAAACAAGTAATCATACTTATAATTACAAATGAGAAATTTAATCTAGGCACGTTTGCAGAAACAAATTAAGAATCAGAAATAAACTCAGAATAATAGTCAGAATAAAAATCAGAAATAAACCCAGAATAATACTCAGAATAAAAATCAGTAATAAACTGAGAATCAGAAATAAATTCAGAATAATAATCAGAATAAATATCAGAAATAAACTGAGAATCAGAAATAAATTCAGAATAATACTCAGAAAAACAATAAAATACAATTCTTCTGAAAATTGGAATCGTAAGTAAACTCAGAATAAAAATCAGAAATAAATTGAGCTGTCCAGATGAAATAATAATGTTTTGTTTATGTTGCATTGTTTTTAATAATGTAATATTTCGAGCTCATCTCATTTTTTGTGAAATGTAAAATGTTTTGAATAGGATTAACAAAAGCATGTTAAGTATTCAACAACAATATTAAAAAAAAAATTGTTTGAGTTTAATTTAAAATACTTGCAATAAAAACAAACAGTCAAAATTAAAACGGTTGTAATTAAAAATAAAAAGATTTTATTTTAAATGATTAGTAAATTTATTTTTAATTTTGCTTTTTGTTTTGTCATGAATAAAATAAACTCTTACTCAAAGATACTCATTCAAACTGTTCAATCAGTTTGATCGTAGTATTTTTGATTACTCATCTGATTTTACTTTTCTTCTATAATATTGATTGATGTCTCTTTATTTCTGTAATCTTTGTCATGACCATTCTCATTGTAATAGATTTTTTTACTCATCTTAACGTAAAAGCGCTGACCCGTAACGGAAAATTCATTCATAACGTGTCCTCAGGCATGAAAATAGCTAACATTAGTGCCAATCTCGCTTCATTCATCTTTTCGCACCCATGCGTAGAGGGAAAAATCAATAGTTAATTGAATAAATTTGCCGTGTTGGTTGTGCTTAGGATACTAATTTGCTGATTTTTAAAACAGGGGGTTGAAGAATTTAAAACAGGTTTAGTTTAATTCTTAACTATTATAACATCATATATATGGATACATAATTATAATGATTTTTTTTTTTTAATTCTGTATGTCTTAAAATTCGTACATTGTATGCTTTTCAATTGTAATTAATTTCTATTATCCAGAAATAATTATAAAATCATAAGTTAATCCAAAAGTTAATTATCTAAGTTATCTTTAGTTCTTCAATTTTCGATTATTTATTACTATTATTGTTGCAGAAATATTTAATTATTTGTGAAAATTATAAAGAAAGTGAATTCTGACCAATTTTTAATAGTTTATATTCAAACCGATTTTTAATATTTGATTTAGAATTTAAAAAAAAACTAGTTGCATATCATCGATTTGGATTAAGATCAAATAAATGCAAGTAATCAATAGAATTGGAAAACTTTCAAACGACATTTATTTTGTAAAACTTTTGTATGTTTTAAAATACATATATTTTATGCTATGGTTTTATTAATTTTAGAAGAAGAAAATTCCTTTATTGTACATGCCGATTTATTTTATACTCTTCATGAAATTTTTTCGTGAAAAAGTTATTTTGAATAAATGATTAATAGTGAAGGTGTAATAAAGCTCGTCGAAGATCATAAGATCTTAAAGAACTGTAACCGTGCTTTTTTCTGCCCACTGGCAAGAGTGCCGCAATTTGGCAACCTCGTAGACCTCGAGACTCTCACCCGAGAGGAAGTACAGCGAAACCACGCGCTTCTGTTGAGAAACGTTTGGTTTATAGTCTCTCATCCAGAGAGGGAATATATTTAGCCCATCCATTCGCATTAGTTGGCCTAAAGACTCTCACCAGGAGAGGAAGTATATTTCGCGCACCCTACGCGTATCGGGGTTTTGGCTTAGAAGTAGAATACTCCCCCGAATCTATAATTATATGGTTTTAAATGTGTTACATATTGCATGTCGCTAATTTTATGTATGTGGCGTTTGTGCATGTGTAAATAAAGCTATAGGTTCTCCAACCTCTGCCTCAACTATCTGAACCCAATCACATCCAGTTACAATTTGGTTGCCCAACCTGCTTACTACTGAATTTTATTTCAAAAAACACTTACTTATATCTACATATAAGGGCCTGAATGGCCGAGTGGCTTGCGCTCTGGCGCTCGGTATCACAGGTTTCGGGTTCGAGTCCGGCGGTGCCATGGATGTGTGTAATGGTTCGGATTCCCCTTTAAACTGTAGGTTCCGGTCTAATAGGATCGTAGAGCATTGCGGGGGCATTGTGACTCCGCGTCCGTGGCTTATCTACAAGTTACACGCGCCCCCTGGGTAATGCAAAGTGAATAACGTCTGTGCAGCACTTGCCTTAAGGCATCCAAGACGTCCATGTCTGTTTGCCAGCTGCATTGGAATAAAAAAATCTACATATAACTTTGTTCAACTTAGTTTTTAAAAACTGTATGAATTATTTCTTATTTTTTGTATCTTATTATACAAAACACGTTTTATGCATTGAATCTGATTACGTCAATGTGTTATCTTCGAATGAAAACAGAATTCTGAAGATGGGGAATTCCACGATTTGGTGAAGTGAAAGACAAACGAAAGAATTTTTTCATGAGATAAAAACTGCAAATGCAACAAATGCCCCGCTCGAATAAATCTACAAATATAATGAATTATTACTTAGGTGTGGGTTTTTTTTTTATTTTCTTTTATTATTATTTCACAAAAGAAATTTTGTGTTTTGTTAAGTCAACAATGATTGCATTGTATCTTGATAAAATACTTTTCTGAAATATATGTTTTTTTTTTGTGGTTTTCGAAAATGGCATGGAATTTGATGCTAAACGAGGCAAAATTATGATAAGACTATGATTTTAAAAATTAAGATATTTTAATGTGTATTAGTTATGCAATATTAAACAAGAATTTTGTGGGATTTGTTTTTTGAATTGATGATTTTTTTTAGTAATATATTTTCGAAATTGTCAAATTGTCAAATTTTGAAATTGTAATAATATTTTCGAATTGTCAAACAATTCTTTTAATGCATATAAAAATACTGAAAATACTAAGCTGTATGATAATTAAAATAATAGCAAATTAGAGAAGAACATTTAATAAGAAAAAAATTTAGAAATATAATCATACTGTTTATAAAACTCTCCGATTTCTAAACATTTCAGTCTTCTAAACATTTATTAAGAAAAAAACATATTTAGAAATAAAATTATACTGTTTATAAAACTCTCTGATTTCTAAACATTTCAATGTTCTAATTTTCAAAAACTCGCTATATAACACTAGATATTATAAAGAAATTTCATTAAACTTTCCACGTTTTTCGTTTATTTTAAATGCAGTGAATTTCAAAACTGTTTTATTTCTAAAACGCAATGAAATGTTTATAGTGCCCAATGATTAAAAAATCAATTTTTATATGATTATCTATGCTTTTATATCTACTAAAAAGTATCTCAAATATGTTAAAAATCACATTTTGAAAACAAATAAAAATTATTCTGATTTCTTTTTTATGTAATAAATTATATTATACGATTTTTTTATATAATTTTTAAAATACTCATGACCTTTCTTATATCGAAAATATTTAGAATCTTGATTTAGAAAAAAAAGACCGATCGAGACTTAACAAACATAGATAACTTTAAGAATTTTTCTTTAAACTGTCTTTATTTCTGTAAGGTTATCTATGCTTTAATATTTACTAAAAAGTGACTTCAAATACGCTAAAATCCCATTTTTAAAACAAAAATTATTGCTGATTTTTTTAAAATTTATTATATCATGTTTTGCAAAAATAATTCTAATTTTCAAAATACTTATAACCTTTCTTATATTGAAAATATTTAAAATCTTGATTCACAAAAAAAAAAGACAGCACGAGACTTAACAGACATAGATAAGTTAAAGAAGTCTTTTTTAAACTGGCTTTATTTTTATAAGGTTATTTAAGCTTTTATATCTGCTAAAAAGTGACTTCAAATATGCTAATAACACATTTTGAAAACAAATAAAAATTATTTTTATTTCTTTTTTATATAATATATTATATTATACAATTTTTTTTTATAATTTTCGAAGTACTCATTACCTTTCTCATACTGAACCCATTTAGAATCTTGATTCACAACAAAGACAACACCAGACGTAACATACATAGATAAAATGATAATAAAAGAGGTGTTTTTTAAACTGTCTTTATTTCTGTAAGGTTATCTATGCTTTAATAATTACTAAAAAGTGACTTCACATACGCTAAAATCCCATTTTTAAAACAAAAATTATTGTGATTTTTTAAAAATTTATTATATCATGTTATGCAAAAATAATTCTAATTTTTAAAATATTTATAACCTTTCTTATATTGAAAATGTTTAAAATCTTGATTCACAAAAAAAAGACAGCACGAGACTTAACATAGATAAGTTAAAGAGGTCTTTTTTAAACTGTCTTTATTTATATAAGGTTATTTAAGCTTTTACATCTGCTAAAAAGTGACTTCAAATATGCTAAAATCACATTTTGAAAACAAACAAATATTATTTTTATTTCTTTTTTATATTATATCATATTATACAAAAAAATTTTTTTAATTTTTAAAGTACTCATTACCTTTCTTATACTGAAAATTTTAGAATCTTGATTCACAACAAAGACAACACCAGACGTAACATTAGACATAGATAAGTTAAAGAGGTGTTTTTAAACTGTCTTTATTTTCTATAAGGTTATTTATGCTTTTAATCTTACTAAAAAGTGACTTCAAATATGCTAAAATCACATTTTGAAAACAAAAATTATTGTGATTTTTTTAAAATTTATTATATCATGTTATGCAAAAATAATTCTAATTTTTAAAATATTTATAACCTTTCTTATATTGAAAATGTTTAAAATCTTGATTCACAAAAAAAAAAGACAGCACGAGACTTAACATAGATAAGTTAAAGAGGTCTTTTTTAAACTGGCTTTATTTTTATAAGGTTATTTAAGCTTTTATATCTGCTAAAAAGTGACTTCAAATATGCTAATAACACATTTTGAAAACAAACAAATATTATTTTTATTTCTTTTTATATAACATATTATATTATACATTTTTTTTTTATAATTTTCAGAAGTACTCATTACCTTTCTCATACTGAAAATTTAGAATCTTGATTCACAACAAAAAGACAACACCAGACGTAACATAACATAGATAAATGATAATTAAAAGAGGTGTTTTTTTAAACTGTCTTTATTTCTGTAAGGTTATCTATGCTTTAATAATTACTAAAAAGTGACTTCACATACGCTAAAAATCCCATTTTTAAAACAAAAATTATTGTGATTTTTTAAAATTTATTATATCATGTTATGCAAAAATAATTCTAATTTTTAAAATATTTATAACCTTTCTTATATTGAAAATGTTTAAAATCTTGATTCACAAAAAAAAAGACAGCACGAGACTTAACATAGATAAGTTAAAGAGGTCTTTTTTAAACTGTCTTTATTTATATAAGGTTATTTAAGCTTTTATATCTGCTAAAAAGTGACTTCAAATATGCTAAAACACATTTTGAAAACAAACAAATATTATTTTTATTTCTTTTATATAACATATTATATTATACAATTTTTTTTTTTGTTTAAAATTTTCGAAGTACTCATTACCTTTCTCATACTGAACCCATTTAGAATCTTGATTCACAACAAAGACAACACCAGACGTAACATACATAGATAAAATGATAATTAAAAGAGGTCTTTTTTAAACTGTCTTTATTTATATAAGGTTATTTAAGCTTTTACATCTGCTAAAAAGTGACTTCAAATATGCTAAAATCACATTTTGAAAACAAAAATTATTGTGATTTTTTAAAAATTTATTATATCATGTTATGCAAAAATAATTCTAATTTTTAAAATATTTATAACCTTTCTTATATTGAAAATGTTTAAAATCTTGATTCACAAAAAAAAAGACAGCACGAGACTTAACATAGATAAGTTAAAGAGGTCTTTTTTAAACTGGCTTTATTTTTATAAGGTTATTTAAGCTTTTATATCTGCTAAAAAGTGACTTCAAATATGCTAATAACACATTTTGAAAACAAACAAATATTATTTTTATTTCTTTTTTATATAACATATTATATTATACAATTTTTTTTTATAATTTTCGAAGTACTCATTACCTTTCTCATACTGAACCCATTTAGAATCTTGATTCACAACAAAGACAACACCAGACGTAACATACATAGATAAAATGATAATTAAAAGAGGTGTTTTTTAAACTGTCTTTATTTCTGTAAGGTTATCTATGCTTTAATAATTACTAAAAAGTGACTTCACATACGCTAAAATCCCATTTTTAAAACAAAAATTATTGTGATTTTTTTAAAATTTATTATATCATGTTATGCAAAAATAATTCTAATTTTTAAAATATTTATAACCTTTCTTATATTGAAAATGTTTAAAATCTTGATTCACAAAAAAGACAGCACGAGACTTAACATAGATAAGTTAAAGAGGTCTTTTTTAAACTGGCTTTATTTTTATAAGGTTATTTAAGCTTTTATATCTGCTAAAAAGTGACTTCAAATATGCTAATAACACATTTTGAAAACAAAAAATTTATTTTTATTTTTTTTTTTTTTATATAACATATTATATTATACAATTTTTTATAATTTTCGAAGTACTCATTACCTTTCTCATACTGAACCCATTTAGAATCTTGATTCACAACAAAGACAACACCAGACGTAACATACATAGATAAAATGATAATTAAAAGAGGTGTTTTTTAAACTGTCTTTATTTCTGTAAGGTTATCTATGCTTTAATAATTACTAAAAAGTGACTTCACATACGCTAAAATCCCATTTTTAAAACAAAAATTATTGTGATTTTTTTAAAAATTTATTATATCATGTTATCCAAAAATAATTCTAATTTTTAAAATATTTATAACCTTTCTTATATTGAAAATGTTTAAAATCTTGATTCACAAAAAAAGACAGCACGAGACTTAACATAGATAAGTTAAAGAGGTCTTTTTTAAACTGTCTTTATTTATATAAGGTTATTTAAGCTTTTATATCTGCTAAAAAGTGACTTCAAATATGCTAAAATCACATTTTGAAAACAAACAAAAATTATTATCATTTCTTTTTTATTTAATATATCATACTATACAAAAAAAATCTAATTTTTAAAGTACTCATAACCTTTCTTATAATGAAAACATTTAGAATCTTGATTCAAGACAGTACGAGACTTAACAGATATAGATAAGTTAAACTTATTGTAAAATAAAGTTAAACTTAGTCACTTTTTTTAAACTGTTCTAATTTCTATAAGGTTTTCTATGCTTTTATATCTTCTAAAAAGTGACTTCAAATATGATAAAATCACATTTTGAAAAAAAAAAAAAATTCTGATTTTTTTAAAATTTATTATACCATATTATACAAAAAAATTATAATTTTTAAAGTATTCATAATTCTTTTAAAACCGCACAAGACTTAACATACGTAGATAAGTTAAATAGGTCTTTTTTAAGCTATCTATATTTTTTTATTTATGCTTTTATATCTACTAAAATCTTATACAAAAAAAATGACTTCAACTATGCTAAAATCATATTTTGAAAGCAAAAAAAAAATTATTCTGATTCCTGTTTTAATTAAAATATCATATCATACAAAATAAATTTCTATATTTTAAAGTACTCAAAACCTTTTTTATGTCGAAAACATATAGAATCTTGATTCACAAAAAAGACCTCACGAGACTGAATAGACATAGACAAGTTAAAGAGCTCCTTTTTAAAGCTGTCCATGTCAAAACCAGTATTTATCCTATTAATTTCGAGCGGTGTCAGTTGTTTCAAAACACGTTTTTAAAAGTTATTTATACTCTAAAAATAAACGTGATGTTTTGACGCTTGAAAAATACCAGATTCTTCCTCTACGTTGCTTGGTGGCCTGTTCTAACTTAGCTGCTATCTGTCGAAAACTCAACTTCCTTCCGGAGAGCCATCGTTTGTCAAGAAAAGCATAACGCAACGGCGGAAGTTTGGTTGACTGAGTCTTTCTAGAATGCATGTGTTTGGGTGTGGAGTTTGCCCGGATCATTACCGAAAGTATTTCAAGTACTTAAGGGGGAAAAAAACAAACAAAGGACGCATTGTCTCTATTGTTGTTGAATTATTTTACATTTCACCCATTAGCCCATTAACATCATTTAAGAAATGTGCCTGATAACTTTTCAGTCTTATTTGAAGTTTATAATATGTGTATCGATTATTCCTCTTATATATAATTACTATTATATATAACATATAATAGTAATTATATATATAGTTCTTATTTATAACATTATCATTTTATATATCACTATTCTATATAAAATTACGGGCATGATGGCCGAGTGGCTAGCGCTCTGTCGCTCGGTGCCACAAGTTTCGGATTCGAGTCTCGGTGGTGCCATGGATACTTGTAGTGGTTCGGAATTCACTTTAAACCGTAGGTCCCGATCAAATATGACTGTAGAGCATTGGGCGTAGGGTTGAAAACCTTACTTGTAAAAAGAAAATATTTTCTGTCTCGTAATCTACCAACAGGAAGACGGCCTTGGCCCGCCATGGGTCTGTTGTGCCACTGATGATGAGGATGTTTATGTATAACATTGCTATTATATATAACATTATAATAGTAATATAGCAAATAACCTTATAGGAGCCTTAGGTGTACTAAAGGTGTATTTGCTTAAAGTTACTTAAAGAACATTCTTGCACTCTAATTTTGCTTACAATTTGACTGAATTCTATTTCCTATAAGTAAGATATATTTATATATATAATATATATATAAGTTATATTATATATATAAGTTATATTTCCTATAAGTTTCCTATAAGACAAGCAAAAAATTGCTGTGCGAGTAGTATAAAAATCTTATTTTGTTCTTAATAATATAATAGCTTCTGCAAGATCTGGGCCTGATTGGCCGAGTGGCCAGCGCTCTGGCACTCGGTACCACATGTTTCGGGTTCGAGTCCCGGCGGTGCCATGGATGTTTGTAGTGGTTCGGAATCCACGTTAAACTGTAGGTCCCGGTATGTTTAGCCTAAAGAGTGCACAAGATGACCGTAGAGCGACAAACCAAACCAATCTGCAAGATCTTTCAATGTTGGTCCCGTATAGCTTTTTGCGTAAAAAAATGTATATTAAGATATTTTGTGGCATAAAAAATATTTTTTTACAATCTTGAAGGTATATTTGCAATAACTTAAAAGAACATTCTTGTACTCTAAATTTGCTTACACTTTGGTTGTACTCTATTTCCTATAAATATAACACTATAAAATGAATAGTTACGCAAGTATTACCGAATGGCTTATATAGCAAGCAAAAAGTTGCCGTGTGAGTAATACATAAATCTTATTTTGTTCTTAATAATATAATAGCTTCTGTAAAATCTTCTTAGAATCTTAGATTTTCTAAATAGCTTTTTTCATAAAAAAAAAAAAAAATTAAATATTAAGATATTTGTTTGCATAATTTTTTTTTCACAATCTTGAAGATGTATTTGCTTAATGTAACTTAAAGGACATTCTTGTACTCTAAATTTGCTTATAATTTGGTTTTACTCTACTTCCTACAAATATAACAGTACCAAATGAATTGTTACGTTACGAAAATATTACAGAATAGCTTATAAGACAAGTAAAAAAATTGCTATGTTAGTTAATACATAAATGCTATTTTGTTCTTAGTAATAAATAGCTTCTGTAAGATCTTCTTTCATTATTGACGCAAGATAGCTTTTATAAGTTTCAGTTCTGGAAAAGTCTGTAAACATTTATTCAGTATTCTGCTAAAGCAGTAACTGTCAGTAAAAATAAAAATTATTTGTATAAAAAAGTCGGATTTGTATTTTTACACCAACTCCAGACTATGACTTTACTTTTACTGTCTTTATGACTTTTACTTCTTTCCAACGGCCGTACCATGCTGAATGTACCGGTTCTCGTTAGAAAGTCAAGCATCATTGGGCGCGGTCAGTACTTGGGTGGGTCACCACCTGGGAATACTGAATGGCGTTGGCAAATTTGGGACCTGAATGGCCGAGTGTCTTGCCACAGGTTTCGGGTTCGAATCCCGGCGGTGCCATGGATGTTTGTAGTGGTTCGGAATCCACTTTAAGCCGTAGGTCCCGGTCTCCTATGACTGTAAGAGCGTCACGGAGCCAAAGTCAGGCTTCTACCTACAGGTGCTCCATCACAACAGAAGCTGCTTCCTTCCCCTTCAATCATGAGTTCGTATGGGCTCGTGGGTTTGGCCAGCCAAGTGAGATAAGAAACAACAACAACAACTTCTTTGTAACTATCTTACTTTTGACATGCTGGCAAGATCGACCCTGTGGCTTTCAAAAAAATGGTCAATCGGCTTACAGATTGTATATTTTGGCGCAACCCTGCTCTTTAGCCGAGTACCGGTTCAAAGTGGAGTCCTTCCACGTAGCTCTAATTATCTTTCTTTTACTTAAAATTTTGTGTTAAATATTGTATGCCTCTAATTGTATGTGTGTGGTGATGGTGCAAGTATAAATAAAAGTGTGAATTATGAAACCTGCTCTTCAAGTATTTCAACCCAATCATGTCTATAATTTGAATATGCTACGGCAGATCACTAGAAATTCAACTAAAAGCCGTAATTTGGGAAATTTTATGATCGAGACTATTTTATGTTTGAAATTTTAAATCATCAATTGATTACTTTATAATACAATGTTATTAAGTGCTTATGTATTACATGGGGGTCAGTTTTTTGTGTATTATAAAGAACTTCATTATCATCATCACCATTATTATCAGTGGCGCAACTGCCATGGTGTGCCAAGGCCGTCTTACTACTGGCAAATTCCGAAACATGAGATGTTTTCTTTTTTACGGGGTAGGGTTATAAGCCCTACGCCCTACAGTAAAATTAGACTGCAATCTACGATTTAAAGTGGATTCCAAACCACTGCAAACATCCATGGCACCGCCGGGACTCGAATCCGAAACCTGTGGCATCGAGCTCCAGAGCGCTAGTCACTCGGCCATCAGACCCCATAACTTCATTATAGTAGTTAAATATTCTAATTTATATTTTATTTAATATAATAAATACGAGGACATATTCAACATTTGAGGGTTTTTTTCTGAGTCATATCGATAAAAAGTTGAAGTAAATTTAATTTCAAAGTTTGAAATTGAAACAAAATCAATAAATAAGTTAATGCCACGGAAATATTACTCATCGTAAACAAATTTAAATTACTTGATAAAAAAATGTCTATTTAAAAGGATTTTCTTTTGAAAACGCACGAAATAGAATACTTAATTGATAAGGAAATAATCACTGAAATATACGACCACCCACAAAATTACACAAAAAAAAAAAAAAAACTGTTAAAAAAAACCCGACGAAATTCAAAACTAGTGTTTTTTTTTTTTTGTCTTTATCTCAATATCTTTATCTCTCGTTTTCCTAGCCAAGAACGCCCACCATAAAATATTTTTTAATGAGCAAAAATGTGAAAAATAAAAATAAAAGTAATTTTCTTTTTTTTTTTTCTTTTTGAGAAGAGAGAATTTGCCATGCATACAAAATGAGAAAAAAAATATTCAAATGATGTCATTTCACGAATTTAAATAATTGTTGTAGGAAGTAGCAAAATATTTGAGCACAAAAAAAATATTAAAATCTGTAACAAAATATTAGTTTCTTAATTAATTTAAACATATTCAGTAAAAAATGTTCAGAAGTAACAATCATTTAAAAAAAAAAATGATTTCAATTTTTAATTGGAGACGCTTTTGTCTATTTTTAATATATTACAATAAAATTGTTAAAAACATTAAAATTGTAATTAAAACATTACATTAAAATCGTAAAATAAAAATAGATTGTTATTGAAAAATGCTCAAAAGTAACAATTATTAAAAAAGAAATTTCAATTTCAATTTGGAGCTGTTTTTGCCCATTATTGATATATTAGATTAATTACATTAGTTTAATTAAATACTGAAATTGTGTAGGTGATAAACAAGTAATATAAAAAAACAAAAACAATTTAAGTCAATTACTACTTTTTTTTCACTATATTGTAGAAAGTCCTTTATAAATAATTTTCATTAATTTTTTTAAAGTTTTTCTGGCGCCAACTATTGGTAGATATATGCAACTTAAATCTAAAAAAAACTAAAATTAATTAATTAAATTTAATTACTGAATTAATATTTGAAAAAACTGCATTAACATCAAGTATCATCCACTACAACTTCAAAAAAAAAATATTTGAACTTGAGTTGATGAATAAAAATTATTTTATTAGCGATTGAAAATGTGAACAAGATATATATAGGAAGAGTGTGAGCTAATAGAAGGAATTGAAAAAATGAATGATTTTTATTTTGTAACAAGTAAGAAAAGGATATATTGATTATTTATGCAGTGTAAAGGTTTATAGGGTTATTTATTTATTTATTTATTTTTTACGAGTTAGAAAAAGAACACTGCTTATTTATGTATGCATTTTTGGTGAAAAAAAAAATTAGATGCTTATTTTTTATTTACGTACTTTAGTGTTTATTTTTTCTTTGTTCTTTGTTTTGCAAAACCTTTCATTAGAACTAGAACATCCGATGGCATTATTTCTCCTTATTTTACCAAATACGTTGTTAGTTTCCTTAAATCTTGAATAAGTTTCGTTTTCTTGATTTTTATTTAATCGGTGAAGAATGAAATATTGTATTTGAGGAGTTAATGTATTTAAAAGCATTATTTCAGTTTCAAAAATGTTTGTACTATCGCTTTTCAAATTTTGTCATGTAATTACGGAATCTTTATGAGTACTAAAACATTTAATGAAATCCGTTTTTATTAAAAATTAATTAAATTCACAAAAAACAATCAAACATAGAAAAAAAAATTGCACAATATTATTTTAATTTTTTATTACACTACAAAATAAACAATTCGTAGAATAAATAAGAAGGTTGTGTGGAAAGTCAACCCACCTCACTTACTTGGTTCAATTCGTTATTTTAATATGATTTCTTTATTATAAATATAAACAAGAATTATTAGAATAATTATAAAAATTGTGTGAGAACTCTGGATTCTGTGTCAAACAGTTTGAATACAGTTGTTTTATATCAACCACTGTGGAATCCTTGATTATTTTGTTCAGTTCATTATTTTAATATGACTTTTTACTATTGAGATAAACAACAATTGTAAAAATTGTGTGAGAACTTTTAGGTTTAGAGGCCGGCAGTTTGAACAGTTGTTTTATATCAACCACAGTAGCATCCTTGATTATTTTGTTCAGTTCATTATTTTTTACTACAGCTATATATTTTACTAGAATTTTTACTATAAACAGCAATTATTAGAATAATTGTGAAAACTGTTTAAGAACTCGATGTTCAGTGGCCGGCAATTTGAATACCGTTATTTTAAATCAACCACCGTAGAATATATGATCACTTAGTTTTGTTCATTATTTTTTTATTAAAAGATAAACAACAATTAGTAGAATGATTGTGAAAATTGTGTAAGAACTCGTGGTTCAGTGGCAAAGAGTTAATACAGTTGTATTATATCAAACACTGTAACATCTTTGATCACTTATATTTCAATATTTTATCATTAGAAATAATAATAACTATTCATCAGACGAACAAATGGTACGGGAACTCATGGTACAGTAATGCACCGTTTGAATACGCCTCTTTTATGTAAACCACAATAGCATTCTTTCTGAATTAGATCAACTCATTATTTTCCCAGTATTTATTTTTTACAACAAAGATAAACAAACAATTCATGCAACAATAGAGAGAATTGTACAAAACCTCGTGGTATATAGTTTGAAAACAGCTGGTTTCAATATCAACTACAATAGCATACTTGCTAGCTTTAGTTCTACTCATTAGCCTAAATAAAATTAAATTTTGGCAGAATATACCAAACGTCAAAGTCTAATAAAGCGCAAATTGCAATTTGCATTATTTTAATATGATTTTTTACTATAGAAATAATTTCAATTTAATTTTTATTATATTTCCAGATTTTTAATTTTAGTTTTTTTAGAGCGCAAACTCAATATGACTACAAGTTTAAGAAATAAAATTAACTAAGTACAGATGCTTTGGTGTGACTTAATTCATAGGAATTTATTTAGTTTCCTAATTATAATTTTCGACATTGGGATTTATTAATATTCCCTTATGTTTTTAGCGTTGTCCTGGTAACAGTAAAGTTTAACTAACGCATTGTCGAATAATGAAAGTGCAGCCTTTCATATCGGTGTATGTTAAATAACATGTTTTAAGTTATTTATATTCAAC